>WJBH02000092.1:0-148331 GCA_013167095.2 Daphnia sinensis | reverse complement strand
GACAGCATTTTAACCAGGCCGTAGGACAAGTTTATTATTCAAAACATTTCCTTCGTTCTAAGTTGACATTGTCTACTGCCTAGTAAATTTATGTATCTGACATTTTATATATAGGCGCAAAGCCTTATTCCGAAGTTGTATTAAGCGCTCAACAATTAAGAATAGAACACACACAAATTCTGTAAAACTCGTAGTAACAGGAATATGATTCTAGCATATCAAATAGATGTATAGCTCATCTTTCTACGGCTCGACAGCCTTGACATGACTTATCGGAAAATGAACTGAAATTGGCCAAATGAACTGAGATCAGCAAGTTCACACGTTCTTCCGTTTGCACTGAGCTATTGGCTTCCCATCCTTGTATATTTTAATTTTTGCGTATCGTGTAACTTTGTTCAAAACTACTCAGCTTATCGGACATCAGCAGTTTCTCAATTAGCTACTAATACTGCAATTATCCTGTTACGCAGTTTCATCTTTCCCGCTGAGATATATGTTGCCATCTCGCGAACATCGCATCTCAGATTTCCAGTGCGACGTTGATCGGGATCGAATTCCTCTCATTCCGTAAATCTAAAATTCTACTGCATTATGTAGACAAATTAAGTTTTCGGCTACATTGAATTGATTAACCAGCAAAATTGTCACGTTTTATAAAACAGTGTATTTTTTCGAGTGAGGAAATAATGAGGTTTCAAGAGTCGCAAAATCACTGAAAAACGTGTGTCTTTCCTCAGGATCCAAGACATTCATTATTTTTCTTAGAAATGAGTTCGACGGGTTTATCGGAAAACGTGCCACCTGGCGAGTTCCTATCAGTTCTTCGTTAATCTCTTCCGCGTAAGTGCTTTTAAACTATCAATCAATTCATTAGTGAATAAGGCCATTGTACTCTATATAAACGAGGTAGATGTTTCGCATCCTTAGAGCATATCGAATCAGGACAGAAAATTGATTAAGACCTCAGCTTCAAAAATGAATAGAGCTGGGATTACTTCAGAAGAAACGAGGTGGTTTTTGTATTTTTTTACTTTACCCTTATTACCTTTGCCTGGCTTGTTAACCCTTTTGATTCCAGCCCAACGGGAAATGATTTAATGATTCACGGCACAGGCTAGAGGCCAATCTTGGGATCGAAAAAAAAAAACAGAATTCAGTTTGAGAGTCGTATACAATAGACGAAGAATGAAAAAAAAAGTATCTACGGATGATATAGGCCTGAAGGTAGAAGAAGAAATAAACACGACAAAACTATGCAATGGTAGAAGGCTATTACCTGCCGGCGCCAGTTGAATGATCAATCACGGTCTGCATGAAGCGGCCTTCGGATTTCGAGGCTTCATGATGATTGCCGGTCATCTAGTTCTCGTTTCTGTCTATTTTTTTTTTGTTTTATGTGCTGCTTCGAAGCAACTGTAAGTAGCGTCGAGACAACGAGTTGTTCTCGTGATGTAGCCCATTTTTCTGGATGATTACCGCCAGCGCAGAATTGCAAGAAAACAATGGACACCCAATGTCAACTGGATGAGGAAAGAAAGACATGCGGCTTTAGGCGTCACGACACAGTCGACAAATCGACAGGTAGAAAAAAATATATATTTAAAAAAAGACGAAGAAAAAAAAAGTCCATCGACTTTTCCAATCGGCTTCATTAAAAAGGGAAAGTCTGAAGATGTACCATCGTGTCACTTGTACACCTGCATTCTCAAGATGATGGATGGCCAAGTTTTTCATCCCTGTGGAAATCAGAGAATAACGTTAGATTTTCTATGCATACGAATTTTGTCGGTCTTTTATTATCGGCCCTAAAAATTTTTCCATTTTTTTAGAGGGGGTGTGGGGGGGGCTTGTCTTCATCCCGGCTTTAATTACCTTCTTCAGGGAATATTCTGTACAACATTCTTTTTTATTTCCAGCAGTAGACACTGAAAGAAAAAAAAATTCGATTGTTGAAAAACGAGATCATAAAAATTGTTAGCTCTCTTTCGAGTTGGCGTAACAAATTTTTATTTTTACCTTTACAAGCTTGTGGACCAGTCTTCGAAACATGTACATATCAAAAGCATTACTTGTTTTTCATGAAAGATGATGCATGTCCGTCGAGACACCTTGGCGACATGTTTGGCGGGCTGTCGAGAAAACACAATCTGATAGAAAACGACATTCAATTTCGGCTCTCCTTTTTTTTTTAATTCTTGCATTACTAGTATTTCTTGTATATGTGTGTGTGAGTGCGCAACAAGAAGAAAGAAAAAAAAATAAAGCGGAGATCAGGGAGAGAAGGGGAGGGAGAAGGCGAGACGCTATTGGTTGCACAGACTCGGTGGTTTTTGCCTCCAGGCCACGTGGTTCGCCCGATAGAGCGGCACTGTGCTGCCAGTCGAGTAGCGTCCATTGAGCGAGAAGGATGTTTCGTTTGGCTGCTGTTTGAATATCATTTGATTTTATTGGTGTGTGTTTGCAGCGTCGTTTTTTTAATCAAGCCATTCCACCGTGTGTGTGTGTGTGCGTGGAACTGAACAGAAAAGGTGTTTCGTACTAAACAAACTGTCATCATGTGGTTGAAAGTTTTGTGAGCTATTCGGATATTTGATATACTACATACAAAGAAGAAAGCCAAGAACGCTACGGTGTGTGTGTGTGTGAGTCCCTGTTTTTGTTGCTGCCATTAAAAATGGGGACCGACAACAGTGGATTACTGATGCTGCTGGGCATTTTACTCTTTTTCTCGGCTTCAGTCCAAGGTAAATTTTTCTTTTTCCCATTTTTGTTATTTTACGTCGTCATGACGTCAGCAGTTTCTGAATTAAAGAGAGAGAAAAAAATCTTTGGAAAAGATGGCCGATGACGGTTAGCGTTTTGTTGCATCTGCTCTTCTTTTCAAAAAAAGAAAAGAGACGGGCGCCGGCCCCGTAGGGCTGTACAATTCCCACGCATTTAAATCCCCCCTCCAACCGACGCTCTCATTGTCCGTAGCGCGCTCTCCCCCCCTTCCTCCGACCTGTTGATCGACGTTGCCGAGATCTCAGAAAAAGGACGTTTTCCATTTTTGAAAAATAAAATGTGTTGTAATTTTTAAGATACCCATATCCTGCTGCGCCAAGACATTGTACTTGTAATCTTTAGAAATTTAAAGACATTTTTTTTCCTCTTATGAAAAATAAAGCTGGTGGTGTCGAATAGCGTTAGTAGGGAGATGTCATACGAGACTGGCGAGTTAATGATGTAAATTTATACAAAAGAGCATGTCCATTGAATCGTATCCTCTTCTTTTTATCGGGGCGGAAGTGCATGATAGTGGATTCGTTTCCGTTTGCTCTTTTTTTCCCCCCACCAAACTGACTCGAATCAATAATAATTAACTGTTATCTCTTTATTTTTATTTATGCAGGATTTGTCTCGTGTTCGCCTAACCCTTGCAAGAATGGAGCGTCGTGCGTTTCAAACCCGCGCGGCGAGTCTTACTGCAGGTAACGTCCATTGTTGTTTGAAAGTATGGACTAAATATATAAGAGAGTATATAGTTGATGGTGGGGCGGACAAAAGGGGGGGGGGGGATAGTTATGCCCTCCCTTCTCCCCAATGGCGCAGCTAAGCTCTCAGAAGCGTGGGAAACTTAGCTGGTCGACTGTGCATAGTTTGGACTATTGAAACCACCTACCGTCAGCCACCCCACCACCTTGTCCACTTTTTTTTTGCCTTCCATCCGGTTTGGGCCCGAGTTGCTCACGTACTGCCTCCAGCTCTTTTTCTTTGTCTGTTGGGAGGGTTAAAGAAGGGGACGCTGATTTTTGTTCCTTTTTCGAAATGATTTGACGACATGTAGAGGGATTTTTTCGATCCATTTTTTGGACAAGGAAAAGAAAAAAACAGGCCACAACACTTGAAGAGAGAGAAGAGGAAAACAACCATCTGCCTATGCCTTGCGCCCCTCAAAGATCGCAGTGCGGCTATTGGCGTGGAACAAAAGATGATGCGGGTTTTTAAATTTTATTTTTCCAAGACAACCTTCGAGGCTTTTTTTTTTTATCTCTTCTCCGGCACCGATTGTGTGTGTGTGTCCAACATCTTCCCTCAAATACCCTCTGGCAATGGCATTCCTCTCTCCCTATGGCTGACCTCGACGTTGACCTCTTCTCCGCCACACCAACTCTGGCGCCACTGACTTGAAACATCTGTACTCGTTTCTTTTCTCCCCTCTTTGAACAGAATAAAAAAAAAATGAAGCAATAAACAAAAAGGGAAAGAAGACTGTAAAAAAAAAATCATATTTTGGAACCACCTGCCCCGCGGGGGTTTGGCGCCATCTTTGTTCCAACACTCTGGGATTCATCAAGTTCATAACAATTAAAAAAAAAGACAAAAATTATGTTTCAAGGTTGATATCAGAACGGGCGGTCTGTGTGTGGTAGATACCTCCGTGTTGGGTCGGGTTGCGTTTTTTTTCTGACCGCAAAAAGAAAACTTACTTTTTTTTTCATAAATTGTTTTTTTTTTCAACCGACGGCCGGAACATTCCCACGGTTGCGATTGTCGTGTGGTATTACTGGAAAAGCCAGATGGACTTGTCAATGACCAACTGATAATCACCGTGATTTGGGGAATAAACTGGCTGATAACGAGTTAAAAAAAACACACACGGCAATAAAATCGACCAACTTTTGATGAAATCAACAATTGATTTTCATTGTCTCGTATCTTTTAAACAGCACGACGCCAGTCGTGGCGTGCCAAACAAGAGAGATCGTCCGATTTTTTTTGGTTGGGAAATATCCGCTATCTTTAAAGGCCTAACAACGATACTGAAACTAAGTGTTTTTTTGATTTATTTCCCACGAGTTTATCTGCCATCGATCGGCAGATTGATCGTTTTGATTCAATTTCTCTCCCCTCTTTTGATCCGGTTGAACGGATACAAAAGAAGAGCGGGGCAACAGTTGTTGCCGATCTGTTGCAACCCCTCACTTTTGAGTTGCGGTGAAGGGGGTTAGGTCACGTGACCAATCGATATTTATTAACTTGTGTACTCGAATTCAGGGGATTAGAAAGTTTACACGTGAATGAATAATTTCTAATCTGTTTCTTTTTTTCTCTCTCTTTCAAAATCGTTTGCAATTGAAAAAAACAGCTGCCCACCTCAATACGTAGGCGAGTACTGCCAATTTGCCAACCCTTGCCACACAGGACCCGGACCTCGATGCCAAAATGGCGGCACTTGCACCGTTAAAATGTCTAGCAACGCCGTGCCCAGCTTCTCTTGTTCGTGCCCGTTGGGTTTTTCGGCCTCGCTGTGCGAAATCCCCGTGCCGAACGCGTGTGACACCGCGCCGTGCCAGCACGGCGGAACTTGCATCCTCCGCACGTTGGACAATTACACGTGCGCCTGCCCGCCCCGATTCCGCGGAGCCAAATGCGAAGCTGTCGATTACTGCGCCCGACACCCGTGCAAAAACGGAGCCCAGTGCACGTCGTTGGCCAACGGTCACCGTTGCACCTGCGCCCCGGGATTCACCAATGAAACCTGCGCTGTGGACATTGACGAGTGTAAACGAAACCCTTGCGTCCACGGCCGTTGTGTCAACACTCACGGATCATACAAGTCAGTATATTTTCCCTTCTTCTTCTTGTTTACCTTTGTCGTCAACCATCTGTTGATCTTTCTTGACTGTCTTATCTCAACGTCATGATTGTCAAATGATTACCGAGCTGACTCGACAAAGTTTTTTTCACGCTGAACGAAAAAAACACACACAAAAAAAGAAAGTCGCGATGAAATACGAAAAATTGTCACATCAATACGATTTACCTGATGATATTTTTATTAGTTTAAACATTTAAAAAATATATTACTAACATTTTCTCGAGTAGAAAAATCGAAATGTTTCCAAGGCTTTGTCGAGTTAGCGTGAGAAAAAGCACGGCCGAATGGAGGCGAAAACAAGTCTATTAAAAAAGGAGAGAGAGAGAGAGAGGGGAAAGAAAAGTTGGTGGTCAGTAGACACCAGATTTGTCCTTCTTTGTGCTTTCTCGTCACGTGTGTGTCGCCTTTTGTATATTTCATGCCGCGTGCTAATCATCCGTTTATATTTTTCTAATCTATTTTTCTAGATGTAACTGCCACACGGGTTTTACGGGCCAGAATTGCGAAAATCAGTACGTGCCTTGCAGTCCATCTCCGTGCCAAAATGGTGGCGTTTGCAAAGCCATCGATTCTCTCAACTACGAATGCCGTTGTCCGCCTGGTAAGACCCACACACACAAATTTTGTGATATTGGCAGAATTTTCCGATTTATTTATGGCTAGTGAAACGAATGGCTTTCTATTTTCAAAAACTTCAAAAAGCAACAACAACAAAAAAATGAATTTTTTGGTTAGGCCATAAAGTCATTGTCTGGGGCTGTTTGTAAAAAGTTGAAGTCCAAAGTCATCAGATTTCGGATGTGCTTGGTTTCCATCGGTGGGAACATTCCCACACAACACAAGAAAGCAGAACTTGTTATAGCCCTGGGCTAAACCTCGTCCATCCATAGAGACTTGCATATAAATATCCAAGCCCCTCTCCCAAAAATCTCTTCAGGCTCTTTTTATGTTCCCGACCCCTCCACCTTTCTCTAAAAAAGAACACCTGGGCGATGACCAACAAAGAATGCTTTCCTGTCTGCCGCAGCGTTGCCAATTTTTAATTATTTCACTTTTTTTTAATTTTTATGATTTTATAATTAAAATTCTAGGTTTCACTGGTGTGAATTGCCAAGAAAATGTCGACAATTGCCCGGGCCATTTGTGCCAAAATGGAGCCACTTGTGTCGATGGAGTCAATTCGTACACGTGCCAATGTCCGCCATCTTTTACCGGCCCGTATTGCAATCAGGACGTTGATGAATGCGCCCTCAGACCGAGCGTATGCAAAAATGGCGCCACATGTACCAACACTCACGGCGGATTTTCTTGCATTTGCGTCAACGGCTGGACCGGATCTGACTGCTCGGAAAATATTGACGATTGTGCTGGTGCCGCTTGTTTCAATGGCGCCACCTGTCACGATCGAGTCGGCAGTTTCTTCTGCCAATGCGCCCCAGGTATACAATACGAGGAAAATAAGAGAGAAAAAAAACCGGTTTTTTCTCGTTTATTTATACGCATTCTTTAGCATTATTAATTCATATTTTCGTTTTGATTACTAAAAAGGTAAAACCGGATTATTGTGCCATTTGGATGACGCCTGTGCTTCAAATCCTTGTCACGCCGGAGCCATTTGTGATACGAGTCCTATCGACGGCACTTACATGTGCTCATGTCCCAACGGCTACAAAGGCGTTGACTGTACCGAAGACATTGACGAGTGCGAAGCTGGTTCACCTTGCGAACACGACGGACTCTGCGTCAACACTCCCGGTTCATTCCGCTGTAATTGCACTCGCGGCTTCACCGGTCCGCGATGCGAAATCAACATCAACGAATGCGATTCCAACCCATGCCAAAATGACGGCACTTGCCTCGATGAGCGTGGAGCTTTTCGCTGTGTGTGCATGCCAGGTATGTTGTCTCGTTCGTTCTTGATCTCTTCCGGGTGTGGCAATAAAGGGTCACAGAGGTTGTGGGACTTTTTTTCGCTTTTCCGTTGGGAAAGTGAAGGTTAGCTTCAAGCGTGGGAAACCATATGGGATTGTAAGCAAGAAAGAAAAAGGGGAAGAAAAAGAAAACCATGTGTTTGTCTCAAATTCTCAAGTTGTGTTGCCCCGAAAGTGGCCGTTGTAATTTGAGATAAAAGCAACCCCGTCTCGGTCCAATTTCACTCGACGCAATCCATCACAAGTGGATATGTCGATAGAGATCCAACAGCTGGCCTCACTTTCTGACTAGCCTTTCCCCATACATCATTGACACATTCTTCTTTCTCCTAGGCTACACTGGAGTCCATTGCGAAGTTGACATCGACGAATGCGCTTCCAATCCCTGCATCAATGGCGGCACTTGCACTGACATGATCAATGGATACAAATGTTACTGTCCGCCTGGCTTCTCTGGCAAGAAATGCCACATCAACATTGACGATTGTGTCAGCGCCCCGTGCCAAAATGGCGGCGTTTGCAGAGATTCCGTCGCTGGGTATACGTGCGATTGCCCGCAAGGATTCACCGGACTCAACTGCGAGGTCAACATCAACGATTGTCAGAGTTCACCTTGTCATCATGGCGATTGTGTCGACGGTGTCAACTCTTTCACTTGCCAATGCCATCCGGGCTACAATGGGCTCTTGTGTCAGACGCAAATCAATGAATGCGAGTCGAATCCGTGCCAGTTTGGGGGGCATTGTGAAGACCTTATTGGCGGTTATCAATGCCGTTGCCAGCCTGGAACATCGGGCCGCAATTGCGAATATAACGTCAATGAATGTTTTAGCAATCCATGCCGTAATGGCGCCACTTGTATTGACGGGATCAATCGGTATACTTGCGATTGCGTTCCAGGATTCACTGGCCAGCATTGCGAAACAAACATCAACGAGTGTGCCAGCAATCCATGCTCTAACGGAGGTAAATATAATTAATTAATTAATTTTTTTAAATTCATGTTTTCTAAAGAAGAAAATTATATTTTCTTCATAGGCAAATGCACGGATTTGGTCAACGGATTCAAGTGCGATTGTCCCCGAGGTTACTTTGACGCCCGTTGCTTAAGCGATGTCAACGAATGCGAATCCAATCCGTGCATGAACGGTGGCAGTTGCGAAGATGGTGTTAGCCAATTTATTTGCAATTGTCCTAAAGGCTACGGAGGCAGAAGGTGTGAACTCAACATTGACGAGTGCCAGTCTAACCCTTGCCAACATGGAGGCACTTGCCGTGACGCCCTCAACAATTACACTTGTACATGCACCAAAGGTTACAGCGGCCGTAATTGCGAGGTACATATTTAAAAAAAAGAAAATTAAGCAACCATAGTTTTAATTGATTTTCATCTCCCTTTTATAGCTGAATGTTGACGATTGTGCTTCGACGCCATGTCGCCATGGAGGTTCGTGCATCGATCTCGTCCATGACTATCAGTGCGTATGCGACCTACCATACACTGGCCGTAACTGCGACGCGGAATTGGATCCGTGCGCACCCAACAAATGCCGCAACGGAGCCAAATGTACGCCATCCACAAATTACCTAGATTTCGCCTGCACTTGCGAGTTGGGCTACACTGGCCGTCTGTGCGATGAGGACATTGACGAATGCGCCATTTCATCGCCGTGTCGTAACGGTGCAACATGTCAAAATACCAACGGATCGTATGTCTGCCTCTGCGCCAAAGGCTACGAAGGGCGTGACTGTTTGACCAACACGGATGATTGCTCTACGTTCCCTTGCAAAAACGGCGGAACTTGCCTGGACGGTATCGGCGAATACACTTGTCTTTGCGTGGACGGCTTTGGCGGAAAACACTGCGAGTCGGACATGGACGAATGCGCTTCCAGTCCTTGCCGCAATGGCGCCACTTGTCACGACTACGTCAACTCGTATACGTGTACTTGCCCATTGGGTTTCTCCAGCACCAATTGTCAGACCAACGACGAAGACTGTACCAGCAGTTCGTGTATGAACAACGGCACGTGTGTGGACGGCATTAATACCTACACGTGTCTCTGTCCACCCGGATACACCGGATCGAATTGCCAATTCCGTATCAATGAATGCGACTCCAATCCCTGCCTTAATGGCGCCACTTGCAGCGATCGTCTGGGCTCCTATCTGTGCCATTGTCCTTACGGATTCACTGGAACGCGATGCGAAAATTTCGTTGACTGGTGTTCCATGGGTGGAATCTCACATACTGGATCTCAACTGCTACCAGGCCAACCTGGACAAGGGCCGTGTTTCAACGGAGCCACTTGCAAACAAGTCAACCAGACGTACCAGTGTACGTGTGCACCTGGCTGGACCGGAATCCTCTGCGATGTTGAAATGGTATCTTGTAAAGACGCGGCTCTTCGTAAAGGATCCACCGTTTCCGAACTCTGTCGCCATGGTGGCAAGTGTGAAGACATCGGCAACAGCCATCGTTGCGTGTGTGCTGAAGGTACGTTTGAATCATTCATAGTAGCTCACATCATCACAGCCCCTAACATTTCCTGCATTTTTTTCAATAGGTTACACGGGCAGTTATTGTCAACACGAGATCAACGAATGTGATTCGGCTCCTTGCCAGAATGGAGCCACGTGTAAAGACCTCATTGGCTCGCATTCTTGCATATGCCCAGCTGGTTTCCAGGGTCCCAACTGCGAGTATAACATCAACGACTGCTATTCGAATCCGTGTCAGAACGGTGGTGTCTGCCACGATTTGGTCAACGCTTTTTCGTGTTCCTGTCCGCACGGTACGCTCGGCATTCTTTGCGAAATCAACGTCAACGAATGCTACGAAGGAGCTTGCCATCACGGAGGTGCTTGCATCGACAAGATCGGTGCCTTCGAATGTCAATGTCCGCCTGGATTTGTTGGACCGCGTTGCGAAGGTGACGTCAATGAATGTCTGTCTGACCCGTGCTCGGCTACTGGAACCCTCAACTGCGTTCAGCTGGTCAATAATTATAGCTGTCATTGCAAGCCGGGCTACATGGGACGGCACTGCGAGCTCAAAATCAATTTTTGCGAAATATCGCCGTGTAACAATGGAGGCGTGTGCGTCAACGGTGAACTTGGTCATACTTGCGTTTGTCCTGCTGGTTTCTCCGGCAAGAATTGCGATTCAAACTCCGAGTGTGACTCCACACCTTGTCAGAATGGAGGAACGTGTCGTCCTTATCAGCAAGGATTCCTTTGCAGTTGCCCACCAGGCGTAAGTGGCACCCGTTGTGAAGTGGACTCTCTCGACGAATGCCAGTCCAATCCCTGCAAGAACAAGGGGGTTTGTCGGGTAAGTTGATATTTTTGAATGCAATGAGATGTCCATTAACTAATAATTGTTGTTCTTAAAAAATAGAACCGAATGGGAAAATTTGAATGCAACTGTCCGGCAAGTTGGAATGGGCGCCAGTGTGAAACGTACGATCCGCGATTCATGGGTGGCATCGGCCGTGAAACGACGCCCAACGGCATTTCGGAAGAACGACTCCGAGATAAAATCCAATGTGCCAGTTCAGGATGTCATGACAAATCAGGAAATGGCATCTGCGACGAAGATTGCAACACCCCAGGCTGTGATTTCGATGGAGGCGATTGTTCGTTGGGTGTTAGCCCGTGGGTCAACTGCACCGCCTCAGTGCCGTGCTGGGAATTGTTCAAGAACAAGGTATGCGACGAAGAATGCAACAACCCGGAATGCCTTTTCGACGGCCACGATTGCGACAAACGAGGTGACGTGCAACCATGTAACCCCATTTACGACGCCTATTGCCAAAACCATTACGCCAATGGGCGATGCGACGACGGTTGTAACAATGCCGAATGCAATTGGGACGGACTCGATTGCGAACAACAAGAGCCGTCCATCTTGGCTGTTGGCTCCGTTTCAATGGTACTCGAGATGGATCTCCCCACGTTTAGAAATATGAGCGTTGCTTTCGTCCGTTCCATTGGCCGGCAGCTTCGCACCACCGTCCGCATTAAACTCGATCCTCAGGTAATTTAATTTTTATTTTTGTAACCAAATTAATTGTACAAACATTAATGTTCAATTGTCATTTGTAGGGCAACGAAATGGTCTACCCCTGGAATATCGGTGATGAACCGTCAAAGGCTTTTTCATTCGGCTCGTCACATCTATATCCTCATGGAGCTCGAGGAGTCATCGTCTTTGTCGAAATCGATAATCGCAAATGCACCCAAGTTCTTGGCGGAGAATGTTTCTCTAGAGCCAGTCAAGTGGCTCAGTTCTTGGCCGCCTCGGCGTCTGATCATTCCTTGGATGCCGATTTTCCCATCCATCGGGTCTTGGGATTAGATGCTGGACCACCAGAAATTCCAATCGATTCGACATATGCCAAATTGACGTACGTCATCGTAGGCGCTTTGTGTGTCCTGGTCGTCGCTCTCGTTGTCGGCGTCCTGGTCACGACGTCGCGTAAGCGCCAACGAGGCATCACCTGGTTCCCGGATGGATTCCTGAGCAACAGCGTCAGTGTCCAGCGAAGGACGTCACGCCGTCGTGGACCTGATGGTCAAGAGATGCGCAACCTGCACAAACAACCGTCGACCAACCGGTTGGACATCGATCCCTCGCTGGGAATGGGAATGCCACCTGACATGTCCGGTTACATGGATCACGGCAACATGGGCATGGATGGTTCGCGCTGGTCGGATGACGAAGACTCGATGGATCGACCACCGATGAAGCGCATCCGCTCCTCTGAAGGTGGTTATTCCAGTGACCAGACAGCCATGACCGAATACGATGAAAACGATCCACGTCCTTGGACCCAACAACATTTGGACGCCGCCGACGTGCGCCCTGACATGTCTTCAGGTGTGGCTTTCACCCCACCCAATCAATACGGATCGGCCGATATGTCTGGCGTCGAAGTGGATGTCCGTGGACCTTACGGATTCACGCCGTTGATGATTGCCTCCTACCGCGGCAATGGTCTTGACACTGGTGAAGACGACGAAGAAGATGGTTCAGCTGCAATCATTCAGGATCTGTTGATGCAAGGAGCCAAACCCAATGCTACCATGGACAAGACGGGCGAGACCTCTCTTCATTTGGCTGCTAGATACGCCAGGGCCGACGCCGCCAAGAGATTATTAGAAGCCGGGGCCGATGCTAACGCTCAGGATAACACTGGCCGAACTCCACTCCACGCAGCTGTTGCCTCCGATGCTCAAGGAGTCTTCCAGATATTGCTTCGCAATCGTGCTACTAATTTGAATTCGCGCATGCATGATGGCACTACGCCTCTCATTCTGGCGGCTCGTTTAGCCATCGAAGGCATGGTTGAAGATTTAATTAACGCTGATGTTGATATCAACTCGGCCGACGACCAAGGAAAGACGGCGCTTCACTGGGCTGCCGCTGTCAACAACATTGATGCCGTCAATATTTTGCTTTCCCACGGGGCCAACAAAGACGCGCAAGACAATAAGGTTTGTTCATTAAGTTTAATTCGAAAGCAAGTGACGTGATTTTAATGTGGCTTTTTGTATTTAGGATGAAACACCTCTATTCCTCGCAGCCCGTGAAGGCTCTTTCGAGGCCGTTCGCGCGATGCTCGATCATCACGCCAACAGAGATATCCCCGATCATATGGACAGGCTTCCTCGCGATGTGGCTCAAGAACGGCTTCACCACGATATCGTTCGTCTCTTGGACGAGCATATCCCCAGAAATAACCACCATGTTATGCCGATGAGCAGTTCTCAGGCGAGCAGTGTCAACAGAAACAATGACGTTGCCGCTCAGAATGAGCCGGCGCCCACTGGAACGACGGGTCGACCACCTAAACCCAAGAAGCGTCCAAAGTCCACCGTGGCCGCTGCCCGCGAAACTCAGCGCCATCTTGGCAGCAGCATTCCCAACTTGGATGACGCTCCAGTTGCAGCCGCCGCAGCCACCAATACGAACACTGCCAACAAGCGACGGACCAACACCAACAGCCGCAAGAAGAAGAACGATAACGCCGGAAGTACCAACACTGTTCAAAGCGTCGACAGCGTCTCGACTGTTTCATTGACTCTTTCTCCCGCCAACTCTCACTCGCTAGAGTCGCCGCCTACAGGTAATTTGACCTCAATGTCGATATACGCGCAACATGTTTTAAACTTTTCTTTCTTTTTTGCGTCTCACAGTTGAAATGGGTGCCACTCCTAGCCCTTACAGCGTTATGACATACGGTGGCAGTCACCCACACATGCCGTCAGGCAATCCGCCGCAACCGCCACCTTACGACGAGTGCATGAAAACGGCCGCTTCCATGCAAGCGATTCACATGTCGAACATGGACCCTTCTACCAACTACGGCTACGTCCACTACGACTACCGTAATCATCTTCCGCAGCAGCAGCAACAACAGGCGCAACATGCCCAGCAATCAACCATCCATCAAAGGCAGACTTCATTACCAGCATCGACGGTATCGTCAGGCATGAATGCTAGCCTCCAGCAACAGGCAATGTCGTACAATGCATTGGCTGTCAACACGGCCTACCAGTCTTCCTTGTCGCCACCTCAGTTTGCTCTTTCGCCGCCGGCTAGCAATTACGCAGGTTCACCACCTCAGCAGAACCTTGTACAAAACGGTATTACATCACCTTCGAAGACGGGAAGTCGGCCATCTCTGCCCACTTCCCCTACTCACATAGCAGCGATGAGAGCTGCAGCTCAACAGCGGACGGGTTTCGAATTCCCTGAGACGATGATGAGCTATCGCAACACGAATTCGGGAATGCCCCAGTACTACCAACAACATTACCCGACGCCACCGCACTCGCATATGGATCCGTCGCCTTCTCAACACGCTTTGCATCCGCCTGAAGCCTATTTGACGCCTTCGCCAGAATCTCCTGGACAATGGAGCTCTGCTTCGCCTCATTCGACATCTGACTGGTCGGAAGGCATGTCCAGCCCACCCAATCCCAACATGTCTTTTGTACCACCTTCACACGCGAAACACACAGAAGGCATTTACATTTAAGTGCCCCGATTGAAGATGTAAACCCCTTTTGTGTGTATGCAAGTGATCTCCTGGGTTCTAAACTTTTAAAATGTCGATTTTTTTTTAGTGTGTGTGTGTGTGTACATAGGATCTTTTTCTTTGAAAACCAAGTGTACCAATTGAAATTGACCTTTAAATTAATTACTGTTCCTGTTAATTACCAACTTCCAGCTTTCATTATCTGCCTGTTTTCCGGTGGCGAAAATCAGAGGAGATATACATCGTAATTGTCATGCTCGTTTATTTTATTATTCTTTTTTTTAAATAGCATGTTGTACATTATCCCGCCCATGACGTGCGTGCAAGCTGGCATCGTCGCCGTTTTAGCGATGCGACCATTCTCTACTTGTCAGTTTTAACTCGTGTTTTATGCAATTTGCATCCCCAAGCGTTTTCAACTGTAATAGACTGTCCAGTTGGTGAAATACAGTTTCAATTTTTAAAAAGAATTCTTATTATTCAGCACCATCCATCGCTAATAATTGATGTTGATTCTTGTCTGAGTTGTGCCCAATCAACAAGAAATAACAACTAAAAATACCTGGAATAGACAACATATTCGTGGAAGAAAGAAAAAAAAACGGTTAATGGAACAATGGAAATTCGTCAACTCCTTAAAACCAGTTGCGTTCGTTGCAAGCGATTGCCATGTAAGTTTTTACTTCACATTATAATGATCACGTGTTCAAATGGTAAATAATTAATCAACGCATAACACTTGATGAGGTGCAATTAACGTGTCTCAGTTTTCAAGAATTTTTCCTTCTTTCGTGTTTGCTTTGCTAACTACTGTGCGTTTATTTTTTTAACAGCCGATTCCGATCTCACCTTTTGTGTTAAGTAATTCAGGTGAAGGAACAAGATGCTTACTCATCATAGACTTATAATTCGCAAATGAAATAAAACGGCGTGTATCCTTCACCACTGCAAATGATATCACTCCAGCGTCCAGCATAATCACCACCGTAAAATAATCTAAAATGACGTATTCGTTAGTTACATTGTTATTGACATACTAAATTGCAGATCGTGTATTGTAATGAAGCTAAAAATAAAAATTACCTGACGCAATATCCCGAGGCCAAGTCATCAGGCTAAAATGAAACGAAAGTTGAAAACAATGAAAAAGTAAGGTAACGAAAACGGTAATATAAAAAGAATACCTGTCCAGGATACCAGTTACTTTTAAAACGAGAAGTTACGCAAAAAGAAAGTTAATTTCATACAAATACTCATTTGTATATGTGATATGTTTTGTTTACGTGGCAGTAAAAGGTTGGTTGGATCCAGTCCATGTGTAACCGCTGCCTACCCACTGTCCCGAAGTCCAGTAAGCATATTGATCCAGACCTTTTTAAAGATATTATTAAAATAGAAGGAAACATTAAAAACAGAATGCCCTACCAAAAGAGTAACTTGTTGCTAGGTAAAGTAATGCATGACTAATTAACTGTCAAAATAACTATTTAATTGGCCTAGTTTTTAATCGAACCAGAATTGTCCAGCGGATTAGAAAATGCACGGGCAACGAGATTATTGTGCACTGCAGTAATAGGAGATAATTGATTATAGTATGAAGTCTTGTCGACTTTTTAGTATAGTCATTAATACATTATGATTTAGGTATTAACTGCTTTGAACAAGTTCTATACTGTACCAGAGCTAGCGCTTGTAATGTAACTGTCTATGAGCGAAATTTCCGTCTGTGTTTCCAAACTGACTAAAGTTGCTCCATTCGTACGACAATATGAATCACCGGTATACCAGCTATCGACCTATATACAAAGAAGAAACAACGAATAGCTAATGTGGACACAGAAGTAGGACTGGGTCATAACGTTGAAAATTTAATTAACGAGGGTAAAGCTTACCTTATAAAGTGAGAAACAGTAACATTTTCCTCCAAGAGTCTCACACCTGACAGAGTTTGCGCCCAGGTTTGAGGGACAACCACCTAAAATAGAAAACCGGAAGGATATACAAATTGAGGTTTACTTTCCTTATATCGCAAAAAAATAATAGTTTTTGGCACAATGGAACGAGTAAAAACCTGGAGATGTTGTCGTCGACACTGTGGTATATACCGTAGTGCCTGTACCTGGATCAGGTGTCACCGTGGACGATGGAGGCACCGTTTGATCTAGTTTATGAAATTCATATCCATTTCCCAATGAAAATTTAAAAAGATGTTTCATTTTAATAAGTTGGCTTATTACCTGACGATTCAACGACGAGGTTATCAATTGCCACAGCATCTACAGTGCCAGAGTTACAGAACCCAAAAATCGAGAGCTGAACATGTGTTACGTGTTGAGTTCATAAAGTGGGAAATGAATTGTTTACAATGTTATTCATTAGAATTCACTAAAAAAAGGCAGGCTACATAAAAAAAAAACTAAGTTACGCCGTTCCGAGACTTACCCGTGTTTCGACAGGTCCAGTAGCCGGAATCAAGACCGATATCGTCCGCCATTCGAAATTAGTGGGTGTGGAATATTCCACTAGACTTAATATCCGCTCTTGAACCCCATTATTCGACCAATAGATCTGCATTAAAAACAGGAATTAGTTCACATAGATAAATGATCATAAATAAATATTCAACGTAATTGGTACTTGAATATTGTTAACTTGAATGGGATCTGAAAAGTGGAAGAATAAAACGATTAAAAATGCAATTTTCCATTTTAAAATAAAAATGTCGTCAGGTATGGGAACCTGATCTTATCCAGAAGGATAGGCGAAATTGATCGCCCGGCTGAACGATGAAAGGTTCCGAACGCAGAACAGCTTGACCGGAAGTTCCAGCCGGACGATTAACGCGAAGATATTTAGTTCCAGAGGGTGGCATAGGAGCAGGTTGTGAAGGGTCAAAAGGCGCACTAAAATCCTCTATGAGCCATTTTGCATCAGCAGCTGACTCATCTATCCACGGCGATGTTGTACCTTTATTCGGAGTTGCAATAATTAGCTTACTTGGGAACTACTTAAAGATATAAAACAGCCTTTATCTCGTTGCTTATATCATCTCACCTGATTCAAAATCAGTCAGGCCCAGTAGTCGTCCATCGCGTCCGTCTTTGCTGTTTCTGTCTAAACGAAAAGAAGTTGATAAAAAGGGAAACGACCACAGAAAAATGAGTATCGCCGGCGTCTTCATAATGACGGTGCTTTCACGAGCTACTCTATTGCTAGTGTTGCTGTTCGAACGATACAAAGCCTGAAAGGCGAAGGAAGTTTACAAATGTAATCACCTTATCAGCTGGTTACATCAACTATCACCTCGTGATAATGACAAGCAAGATGTTCGTCGATCTCGAATAAAATCAATAGAACAACCACAGCTTGGCGCATATGACGTGTGAAAGAACATTAGCTACGTGATAAGCAGCCAATGTAGGTAAATATCGTGAAGGCTGTAGACCCTATCACATAGTGTGAGTCGCCAAATTTTATTTTACGAGCTCAGTGATATTGCTTCTTTAGTTAGACGACCCCTCGCCGATGCAATAAAGTGAACGAATTATGAATTTAAAAAAAAAAAGCAGTAAGCCTAGTGATAGCTTTACGAAACAGGAAAAAAATTCTTTAAGTAGCCCTCTGTCCTACCTTTAGAATGGGTTGCATATCAGGACATGACCAGTGATACTTTTGGAATTAAATACCATGTTACTTGCAATTCACAATAGATTACGCAAATTTAGATGACGAAGTCATCTACCGTTAACTGCGCTAGAATTTCTAGACTAGCCTGAAGCGACATTCCCCTATGGTATTTTCATGACCCCTGTCCTGCTTATTTCCAGCCCCCTGTTGTTTGTCACACCACCAAAGTCCTGTAAAGAGAAATAGGGGGAGTCGCCCGATGAATGCACCGACCCTCTGATGAGGCCAGACAATGCACGCAAGGGAAACCTCTGAAGCGTAAAGAAAATTTACGAACAGGAAGCGAAAAAAAAAGCAGAATAATCCATATATTTGCAAGCTATCCGTCGATCAACTTTATTTCATGACACTCCTTTACGCATACGGGTGTTAAAATAGGTCGTCTGAGCCCTACTTCAATCAGATTTCTAGCATTATTGCAATACGTTGAAGCTAATATTGTCTGTGGTATTGGAAAAAAAGATGCACTTTGCCTAGATGGCCATGCAAAATAAGCGCGATTATGCTAAACTATGCTAGAGGCGGAATAGGTAGTCATCCTTTAAAGACCAAACGTTGGTTGACTATAACTTCATGTAGGCCTATATACTATTGTTACGGGTTTGGGTAACAAAAAAATTTCTTTCAAGTAGATTTTGCTATCAGTGTAGGCCTACTGCAGATACAAAAAACTTAGGGGAGCTTTACAATCTGCACTTACTGCCAATACAATAGCACCCGTCTGTTTCATGTAAAAACCAAGCACTTTTTCATTTTAAGGACAATTAGCCCTTGACTTGATGTATAGCTATGCCCATGCTTATTTTCTTTGTCAATGGTAAAACTCTTGGCTCGATTAGTTGACCAGAACTGGATATAGGATCGATTTTGTTTGATCAACTATCTAACATTGCGGTTAATATTTTCATGTGAACTGAAAGCGCCTAAACTAACCTTCGGAATCCGACCAGCCATGGTTCCATTTGATGGCAGGATTCTTGTGATGGCAATAAGTATTAGGCTTATAACACTTAGAAATAAAGAACTAGTAAAAAAAATAAATTCAAGAATTTTGTTTTATTTTTTCCTCTACAATGCGAATATTGATATGGTGTTCATACTGTATACGAAGTTTACTTTGAATGCAAAAGCGAACATAACTAAATTTAAACTAGGGTATTATAACAAGCAACCACAGTGTGAAATATCTAGCAATTTACAGTGTTTTAGCAACGTCTTGTGAAATTTCTTAGACAAGAATACTTGTACAACAGCATATCTAACAAAAATAGCGAGAAAAATATAAGTTGTACAAAAAAAAATAAAATGAAATAATATGTGAGGACGTGTACATTTGTGATAGCGAGATAGGTACAATACGAAAAGAACAATAATTATAGCTTTTTTGTACGGGATTCCCATAGAAAGGTTAGGAAAAGTGGCAACTAGTTGAAAAGACAGTTGGGATTGTCCGGATGTAAGGGAAGAACGATTCCGGGTTCCTGCTAACATCATTACTGCACAGCAAAGGTTGGCAATAGGCAGCCGACGACCTACTCTCAGCCATGTTAGGTAGTGTTGCATTAACGGAGTAGGACGAAGCCATAGATGGATCCGCCTGCTGCTGTTGCTGGGCTTGTCTTTTCCATTTAGTTCTATAAGAAAAATAGGTGTATCAAAGCACATTGTAAATTCATGACTTGTGTTTGCCATCGAATACAGAACACATTGAGTATCCACATTTCATCGGCACCACAGCAACATCTCCATAATTTATTTTGATTTCCAAGTAAAGCTGGGTAGTAAAAAACAAAAACAAAACAAAAAAATGCCGGCGTACTTGACGACTATCTGACCGTTTTATCCTTTGAAACCTTATCAAACCGGTGGACAGTCCCATGAGGTACATTACGCATGTCACGTGTGCTAAGCGCCGGTGATGTCATCCAGCTGGCCCAACACTACACTAATTTTGTCTCCTGTTTGTAGAGTACGTCTGTGTCGTCTATTTTTATTTTGTTTTATTGGTTTTTAAGTTGCGTTCATTTTTTATCAAAGAGATGTAAAAGTGAATTTATTATAAATCAGTTTGTTATTGCGATTGATGACGACTATGCCCAAAAATAAATTGCACTCTTTTTTTATTACGACTACAGGCTACTGTAAAAATTGATTGCCAATTTTAGGTAGCACTGCAATACGGCCCAATTTTTAAAATTTTAGATTTTCCTATTTTTGAACCACGCTTAGAATTTGTCAGTGTGTTAATTTCGTTTAACCACTTGTATCCCAAACATCCGACTAAATACGAGGGTTAAACTCTTTAAAGCAATCCATAACGAACGACCATTGCTTGTTTTTTAAATATATTTTTTTCTAAACGTATGTAAATTTTTTTAAACGTACACTTACTAGGCATCGATCTACGCAACTTGGTACCAGTTAAATAAAAACCAAGAATAATTAAAAAGTTAGGTGGTACACTGATAAAACATGCGACCGCAAATCTAGTTCGAGTCCCATTATAAGCAAATTTTTTCGCAACAACAGCCTACCTTAAATTGGTAAACTGTATCTAACGGGTTTAAATAGCCATTCCCTAAAATTAATTTAGGTAATTTAGAATGGCCTAATCGACGGAATCGAAAATAGCAATTTTTCCTACCTTTGTCAAGCTTTTTTTTTTGTTACAATGTAGCACTTGACGTAAAGAGTTGCTTTTTACAAGTAGCAATGACGAAAAATAAAGAGTTTGCTCGCTTGTCGGAACGTCTTTGGTATAAACTGTTCAAATAGAAGTACAACACTACTTTGAATAACAAGTTTTTCCAACAAATCAGGGAGTCATGAATAGAAATTGCTGTTCCAATTACGATCTATGCATTTGCTTGCTTTCTATTTTAGTTGTAACTCGGCCGCCCTATTGTATTCCATATCTCTCAGCACACCATGAAATTGTAAAATAATGGAGTGAAAACTATACCATGGCACAGAAAGAAATGCTACATAGGTAGGATTAAAAGAACGGCGTATTCGTGCAGGATACACACGAACGAATAGTAATCGCATCAAACACTATACATTTGGGGAATTCCTTAAACTTTTCTATCAGTCGGCTCTCGCCAGTTACCCGGTAAAGACGTATGAATGCATATATCATTGACGAAGAAAGGAAGGCGGAAGGGGAACGTGTGCATAACGGTGGTGACAGCCTTCGAACCGCCTAGCTATATTGAAATCTTATACTAACGGGAAACCCTTCGGTGTTCTTGTTCACCTTTTGAAACCTATAGTTCTGTCATAAGTATGAAAAACAAAAACGCCAATTCTCGTAAATTGGATGTTACACTATTCGACCGGATTTTCTCGATCCGTCTAGATCAAACGACGAGATGCTTTCTATAGAATCTGTAGCGTAAATCTCATTTGGCAACTAATATATATACTAGATTACACAAACGACATAGCAAATTAAATGCACTACATAAAGAAACTGTGGCTGTTTTTTATTTTATTTACTATTCTTCTCCTCTTTGCATGTTTGTATACTTGTTTCTGATGACTGGGCATGAAGCCACCATGCTCTGCAGTTCATAGTTTTGTTCAAGTTGTGCACATTACAATAAAGCCATCAGCTTGTGTTTAGGCTGTTGAATTGGAGGTTTGTCGGGAAATGCGAGTAACGATCGACCACAGTATTTCTACATAAACGTTATTTGTTTTTTGGTTTGTGAACATACCTCCTGTTTTGATACCAAGTTTTCACTTGTGTTTCCGTCAGATTGAGAAGCTCTGCAACGTTGCCCCGATCTGCAACAGACAAATATTTTTGCGATCGAAATCGGCGCTCGAGGAAAGCCAGTTGAGCATGGGTGAAAGCAGTTCGACGCCTTCGGGGCTTCTTGTTGCCACAGTGCATACCGTCTTCCAGGTCGGCACTTCGGCGATGAACGCGGCTGAATGGATTCTCTTCCTTCTTAAAACTGTGCTGCCCATTTGCGGAAGACTCCTTAAGGTACAAGGGGGAAGTGGTTTTGGTAAACAGCTTTTCGTCATTACTAGACGAATTCAGGTCATCTTCATCTGTTAAATCCGATACGGCAAACGGAGAACATAATTTCGTGTTTATTCACTGCATGGAAGTCAGTTATTGCTATTGTTGCTCATTCGGTACACTACAAACACATCTTACGAAATTTGACTAAATAGAGGACTAGAACAGATGAAAAATTAAATTAGGCCTATCAGAGCTCAAGAAATCACACAATATTATATTATATATATATTGTCATGTTATGCAATGCTTTTATGATTTTAATTAATTGAATATTTTCTCTATGTATCTAGACGTACCCAAGGTCATTCTTTAATCTTTCAAAGAAAAGACCTTGGCTACCATCAAATTTAAGTTAAATCAACGTTTTACCAGAATCCCAACCCCACCTCACTCTACGGTAGAGAAAGAGGATTGGTGAAAAGTCTAACACTGATCTTGGCGCAAGCAATTCTTGCCTATCTTCTCTTGCCTTGATCTACTTTAACTTTAAGCATTTTTTATGAATTAGTTAGATCCCCTCTTCCGTCATGCGTTAGCCAACGAGTGGAGATTGAGCCAGTTGTCTGTCTTGCGTTTGCAAGCAGCAACGGGCTTGGACGTCACTTATAGTTATATTGTCATCAGCTCTATCCCCTTAATTAACTCTAGGCCTTTATGCAAATATTCTCTTGATAAAAATATTTCTCAGCTCAGAAGCCTACATGCCCTCTAGCGTTCTCCGCAATTAAACTAAGTGGATACGAATGCGTACAAGGTGCAATAACAGCGATTCGAACAGAAAGGAAGCTTTTTAATTCATAGGCTGACATACAAGGTAGTCTAGCATAACGAGCGTAAGGCGTTCCCGACTTCTTCCTCGTCAAATGACCCATAACGTTGTAACGCCATTTTCCGCATTGCTAAAACAATTAAGCGATTCTAGTGTTGTTTTTAATTTCCAAATCCATTTTGAATGAAACAAGAAATATGTACCTGCAATTGCCAGCGAAATACGTTGGATGATCTTTCTGGAAACAAATTATACAAGCTTTTACATCTGATAACTTTATAATGAATGTCGCAATATTGATAATACGACGGTCGGGAAAAGGGCACTTTTCGATTCAAAGATGGAAATATAAACCGTAAAAGTGTTGATGTGGTGAAACTCGATAGAGAAAATATTGATTGATGAATTAATTGGAAGTGAAATCGGTTTGATATGGTCTAATGCCAACGGTGGCTTCTTCAATTAAATCAATTATTGAACTGAACCATGATTGGACGTTCGATTCCAAGGGATAAACGTGGAAATGTAAGGGTGACGCCAACATCGTCCATCCCCTTGAGTTGTCTTAAATTGTTTATATGGCCCAAAACGACTGAAAATTCAAAGATATGTAGTCGAGCATTTTAAACAAAATCGTTGAGCTAACGAGCACACACCTGCAGGGCGTAGCCAAATGGTTTTAAACTTCTTTTCAGAGAAATGAACAAAACCTGAAAGCGAATAACGACCATAAAACTGACATGAAATACAGATAAACGAATTCGCTTGTTTGATAGGGTGTAGACGATTGGTATAACAAGTTATCGCTTGAGTACGAGTCGAGTGGTTGACATGCACGCGTACACACACACACATACACACACCCCGACAGAGGAATCAAGAGCATTAAAGGGATTTTTAAAGAGATGGAGAGACTGAATGACGCGGCGGCTGTTAGGGAACTGAGAACGTTATACCATTACTGAGCGAGTGAGTCGAGAGGTAGTAACTAGAGAAAAGAAACGCATATCCAAGTTGTTTGTCGAGGAAGAAACAGAAAGGGAGAAAGACGGTGGTTCTTTGATGTTTCTAAAAACACTAATTCACAGCATGGCAATTATTCCTCTTTTGTGTGTCTTAATTACCTTTAATAGTTTCGAGATCCGCGCATCAGACAACATTCTTTTATTTCGATTTCTTTTGTGTGTTGTTGTTTCCCTTTCTAACAAGCAAACGCGTCAGCCTCCCAACTGAGTCTATAGCCGTCTAAACTCGGCTCATTTACTTCTCATTAAGCTCTTTGGCACATGAAACTAAGGAAGATTTCTTAGTTATTATCACATGTGAAGGTTTGTTTTATGCATAGATGCATACTGCTAACATTTTCGAAATAGTACCAAGTCATTTTGATGTCAAGTTGATACCAATCTATAGGTGAACAGAGATTGTATTTCACATTCTTTCAGTATAGTCTGTCTTGATTCATTTACCAACGCAATAAAATTTCCACAGCATAGACTGTTAGCCAAATTTCCTAGATTTCAATTTTCGCTTTAATCGTGCCCAGCTGCTTTCAGTTTCCCGATTAGCGTAGAGCATACTAGACTACCACAAATCGCAGCTGGTAATGTTTTCGCGATTTGAAAATCATGACTACGGTATATTTAACTGCGTATGGATATTAGTTTAGTTTTATTTATTTTGCATCTATGGAAATTGGTGTGGGCAGGGAGGCCTGTTGTAATATTTTAATGAACTTGCACACATGACTGTACATAATGGCCGAAAGCCCCAAACGCTAGAACACTTACGAGTTGAGTGTTAAAGTGCTGAATGAAATCGCAGCAGCAAAGGAGTTATCATTGAAAGAAGGAAAGATGAAGTGTGCAGAACAAACAAAGGAGTCCGCTTGTCTTTGAAGTTTCAGCTTCTTGATCTTACACCTTGGTCTTGTAGTCATTAGCGACATTTTTTGTATCCCCTCTTTGCATGTACGCTCAGCACTGTTTGTTGTAGTCGAGAAATTTGTCTACTCAACACCAAGGAGAATTTCCTATCCTCCAGCGCGATTACTCATCATCACTCAAGTTGTGTAGTTCAAAGAACCTCCGGAGATTCGCTCCAATTAACAATCTCATTTTTATCTGAAATATTCTATGCCAGCAAGTCTTTGATCACTCATTAGCATTCTGTTTTTTTATGGGTTTTTTTTTCAACACAGTAATTTGCCCTCCGTTTTCGTCCACTTTGGTTTTCTTAACTGAGACAGCTTACCTTATACTCGGCGTAACTTTTATTACAATACTTTTACTTATAATCCTTGCATGCAACGAATTTGTTCAAAAAAACATTTTCACACAAATGCGCAAAGCCAAATTATTGCAATTTGATGCAATCGGAACGCATTTGGTATTGGGTCTAAGTAAGGGGAAGAAAATTTACCTCTATCAGGTTGTGGAACCGAAATGGATTCACCAAGCAAGTCACGAATAAAGAAAGATCTCATCTTTCCTGTCATTGTCCACGACTGGTGTACACCCCGGTAAGTTTATCCCGGTGTCGATTACTTGTTGCGTTATTCTTCTTTAAAATACAACAGGCTAACACCGCAACGTCTTTCCACTATGAGTTTATCCGTTAAACGAAACAAAGTAAAGGCCAGCTACGGATGAAAGCGGACGTAAGTCTGACGGCAAGATTGTTTTATTGACTAGGTGTACGCATCTATTTACACGTATGCTTATAGGACATGGTAGTGAGTTTGACATTCACGCACGGATGGGAGGAAACAAGCCGAGAGATGCTGAACAATCTGCCAACCCAGTTAGACGCAGTAAAGGAAGCTGATTGGTCGCCATGGGCAACTATGCTATCCGGGATTGTCATGCTACTACATCTGCGCCGAAGCAGCAAAGTCTACGGGGCAAATTGTTTGAAAATCTATGATTTTATAAGCGACCAAAAATGACACGAAACAGATCGTATGCTAGAGTTGCTGTATATATTGTTCAGATTGCTACATGTATTAAAATTCAAATAGCACAGTACAATTTTGGGTGTCGATTCTGTGTATGCTTCGTGCCGGTTGATACATACCCCTCCCCCGCCAATCGTCTTTCTCCCTAAATCTATGAAACTGAAAAGAAGTGTAGAAAATTCAGTCGATTCCATAACCGAAATTGTCAATTTGCCCCTGCCGCGTGTCGGTTATATATCCTCAATCTTCATGCATTTAAATATAAGCAATAGCTGTGGCGCCGGTTCACCATCGTTTACTTATGCGTCTATTCCAGACAGAAAAACTGAAATGCCAGCGCTATCGAGTTACTTCACTCTGTGCCGCAACAGCAGCATATGATTTCTAAATGTAACCAATAGCAACCAATCGTTTTCAAGAATAGCAGGCTATAGCGATGGAATAGAATACGTTATAGCAACCACAAGATAATAACTATGATCAATTTTAAACGTGAAAACAATAATGAAGGTATAGGAAATTCAAAGGCTTTCTGTCTCAGCCAGTTGGCATGCAGTTTTCATCGAAACGATTGAAAATTGATTATCATTTTTTACTGAATGTTCTATTTTAGAAATAATGCCTTATTCTTGAAACATATTGAAAAAAAGCAGCTTAATTTTATTTTTGCGAGATAGCTTTTCAAGTTTCTTCCGAATTGCTTTTTGCGTTCACTAGGCTAAATAGCAAAGCGATTTACGAATTGTATTTGAACCTTTTTAATGTAATAGTACTTACCGCGTTTACCTATGGTTTCTTGGGAACTAACATTTCCCATTTGATAGGCTAGAAATATCAATATAAAATATATAATGACCGCCAATGATGCTTGCAGGATTCGTCATCAAATAGCGCATTGTTTAACTCCACTTATGGTAAATCATTTGAATTCTATTTCATGGGCTATATAAAACTGAAGCTCAAGCTTTACGAGTCAGTCGAGAGGTATAGGAAGGAGAAAAACCAGTGAGTGGTGTCCAGTGAAGCGTTTTGTCAGGTCGTTACAGGAGGACGACGCGTGCTGAAGAGGCCGTCCGGTGTTGCCGCTCGGTCTCCCTTGGACATGGTAAGGGAAAAAGCCATAACAAAGGCACAGACAGTACCGAGTCTCGTCATTGTGCACTATAATGAAGTCTTTAAGTTGCTCTTTGCTGTGGGCATTTGCCTTGTTAAGCGAGATTCCAGCTACACTGGCGTCGATCCCATTGAATTATAATAGTTCTCCTACCACAGCGGTTTTGGGACATCAACATGGAGGGCCTCACTTGCAAACCTCTTAACAAGACGTGACCCCAAAACCATACACTGTCCAAAAGCTTGTGACATTTTTACTATCCCGCAATGGACGAAAACAAAAAATGGACGAAAACTCCAATTTGTAACAGCCCTTTTTTTTTTTTAGTTTACTTTTTTTGGCTGTTTGTATTTTTGTCAAACGCCTACTGCGATGCACGCCACCCTTTCATCATTAAGATGGAAGTGGTTATCTAAAATATATAACTCCACTAAAAATTTTTTTAAGAGGTTGGAGGATTCATAATTGATTTAGAACCGATTTACCATCGACCGCGAAAATTGCGAGACGATTATCAACCTATGCTTTTCTCACGCGTTTATTCCCGAAGTTCCCTACCTTTATTTGTGCCCCGGCTGTTCGTTGTCATTGTGCAACAATCGGTGGCAATAAGCTGCGATTGTACATACTAAATTGCCAACATGATAGGAGGGCATGTTGATTAAAGACCGTTGACAGCACGGTGTGCAGCTACCGTGCTCTACAAAAGTTAGCTCAAGTTAGCCCTTGTCGCTGTTCCTTCATAACATCTAGTCACTTATTCATTGACGTATTCCGTGCTAACATCGTACAAACACGCTCTCTATTTGTAATTCCTCGTTGTTGTGAAACCGCATGCAGAGAGGGAGAAGGGATGGGGGAGGGGAGGATTAAATGCGCCAAATGATAGAGGAGTGTGGAAAACCCGAGTGCCACCAATAACGAGGGGAGCCAAGTGGCGGTGCTGTGCACAATCAACGTCCAATTTTGCCCTGCATTCATCATCTGTGATCTCCCTCTTTCCATCGTCATCTCTAATGCACACACACACAATGTACATTTACAAGTCGAAACCCTTCTATGCTATGGGCGATCATTACTCCCTACTACGTACAATACCCTCTCATTTGTAAGGTCAATGCTGGGATTGTTATAGCGATGAATATTATTGAGACCGGCAAACTGTGTGATGGTAGGTAACACCCCAAAATCGTATAATCCCATCACACAGACCTCTTGTACCCACTTCCCCTTCGCAAACATTATTAGCAATGTGCACAGTGTGTCTTTAGCACTGGGTTTGCCAAAAAATGTTTGCAAACTCGTGTTTATTCGCACCCACTGTCTACAACTCATACCGTTTCCAAGCACGTTACGGTTTTTTATTCTTTCTTTTGCGTTTGCGTTTGCCCTAGAGAAGCCGACAAAAGAATGAGCACTGCAACCTACTTAAGCCACATCCACGTCAGTTTGCTGAATATATATCAGTCCTTCAACTTCAGTACCAGTTAACAGTTCAGCGAGTCTTTGTCGTTTCTTTACAACCAACGTACAGCACGATTTGCACGCAAAAAAAAAACGTGTTTGGGACATCTGTAGTTGACTGTTCTCGATCTTGTTGCCAACGGAATCACTGTCTTCTAATGGTGAGTTCTTCACCTAATAAAAAACTAGCTGTGGTTTTCAACTGTCATTTAAGCAAAAAAGCAAACTAAAAAATTGAAACGCCATAGACCTAACCCCATAAATTTCCCATGAATGGAAAAAAATGTAAATCTTGGTTGACATCAAGTTTCCTCTGAGCATTTTCATTTGATTTAATTGAAAGGCTTCGTCAGAAACCTGGGCTTATTAAATTTATTTGTGGTCGACACTCTTTTTTCAAATAAATTCTTCACGGGTTTCCAACTGGGTGAATCTCTTCTACAGTTGGCTGCAAATTCCTTTGAATGGTTATGCCGGTTGTGTAGAGCAGATTCGCGAATTTATCAAATTTTGGTCAAAATTCACGAATTTTGAACGTATGTATATCGAACCCTTGCAAATGAATATTTAAAGATATTATAAAAAAGAAAAAAGACAAGAAATATATCCAAGGAAGCTAGGGTGCGGATAAAAACAACGCATGGGAAAACATGGCGGCTTTGCTCTCATTTGGTGGTCTTCTTCGAAACTTTGTTCTGTTCGACGAGTCTAACCTTTCAAGCAGTATTGCCCGGCTACCACATCGTGGAGAAGCCATAAGGGAGACACACTTGGTCAATGTAATCCTTTTAGATGTGTATAATAAGCTTGAAATGGTCTAATGAAAAGGAGGCGAATGGGTATTCGAGCGAGAAAGGAATCGCATTCTCTTTTAGAAGAAGCGCACATACAGAGAGCCCTCTCAGTAGCTTTTTCTTTTTCGTACAGCAAACGATGCTCCCCAGAAGAGCCTATTACAAGGAACTGGCAGACAACCGCCATTCCATCATGGTAACTGTTGCGATACTGATCGCTTGTGCCTGCTTCGTGGGAGCTACCACCGGTATCTTGGAAGATGAAGCCAAGAATTTGCAGCCATGCCCGTTTAACTTGCTGTGTCGCTGCTCAAGAGGTGGACCTGAAGTGGGGTTGATTTATTGCGAGGATATTCCATTGGCCAGCATACCAGTAGGAATCAACAACACCAAAGCTTTTGCCCTCAATCTCAGACGTAACGGGCTACGTAGGGTGGAAGAAAATGGGTTCCATCGAACAGGTATGAGTTTCCTATTTACTCCCGAAATTCTATCTTATTGTAGAGAGTATCATAACGTATTGAATCGGTAATTAATTAACTTTTGCATTTGAATTTTATTTTTTATTAATAATGTAATGTACATACAATTCTATGGTGACCATAGTCTCGAATATAATTCCATGTAAAGCGTACTGTGATGGACGGTTAACGTGCCATCTACACAAATTTTGTCTTAAGAGTCAACTAATGGTGCCCTAATTGGTAAATTCTCAACGACGAGTAGCTCCGCATTTTAACTAACTTTTGGACGGTCATGATTTTTAAACAAAATGAGACATTTACGTATATATTGAATAGACCAATCTGTAGATTGGAAATGTGCTGCATAGATATTTTTTAAGAATAAATACGGGGACACCGTTTACAAAATGCACATGAAAATTGCACTCTACAGCTTCATTTCAGTAATGCACACATTTTCGTATTGATACGTGTCATCATCCATCAACAAAAAAAGCAACAACACATAAATACACGCTTGTTTCATTTGCAGGCCTGTGGCGAATCGACATTCGTAACAATCACTTGTACAGCGTCCCGGAAAGAGCCTTCGCCGGTCTAGAACGTTCGCTTGGAGAACTGTACTTACCGTTTAACCACTTGCAACGCGTGCCGCAGAAGGCTTTGCAGAATTTGGAAAAACTGAAAGTGCTGGACCTTGGTAGTAACATGATCGTCGAAATCAGCCGCGAAGATTTCACCGGAGTGGAAGATTCGCTACAGCATTTGTCGCTAGCTGACAATTACCTGGTTGCGTTACAATTGGAATCATTCGTAGGCTTTCAGCGACTCGAGCGTCTAGACTTACGAGGAAACAGCATTCTTAATATCTTGCCGCTTAGCGGCAGTGGCTCCATAAAGCTCTCACATCTCAGCTTGGCTGACAACGCTCTGGAGCATATCCCATTCACCAGTCTGGCGCAAATGCGATCGCTCAATTCCGTCAATCTCGCGAACAATCGCATCAGTACGACATTTGACGTTTTCTTCCAAGGCCGTATCTCCATCGATACGTTAATTCTTGACAACAACATGATCGGAAATCTTCCGCCCTTTGCATTTCAAAATTTTAATCTCATTAATAAGACGTCCCTAAACGGAAATGCTATAAGAGAGATCGCCGAAGACGCTTTTAAAGATGCGAAAATCAGGGATTTGAGCCTTAGCGAGTGCTCTGTTACTGTTCTCGAGTCGAAATCTTTCCGTGGTTTAGAATCTTCTTTGCAACGCTTGGATTTAAGTTACAATAACTTAAGCACGCTGCCTGAAAACTTACTAGACAAATTTGACTTCTTGAAAGCTCTGATACTGAATGATAATTCGCTAGCATTCAAAGCTGATGCTGATCTTAGTGGATTCCGTTATGCACTGCAAACCATAAATTTAGTTGGAGAAAAAATGGGCCAAATACCTGTGAAGCAAATGAACGACATCCGCAACCTACGGTCACTGGGTTTGAGTTCATTGGACGAAAAGATATCTACAAATGACTTTGAAGGCTACGGAGCTGCATTGGAGCATTTGAGTTTGTCCAAAAACAAACTGAAAACTATTTCGTCCAACTCTTTTCGTCACGTGCCAGGGCTCAAAACTTTGGATCTGTCCGACAATCGCATTTCGCAGATAGAAGCAGACGCTTTTGCTGATGTCGGCACATCTCTGATCCACCTTTCCATGGCGAATGGCATTGGAGTCGGAAGTTTACCTTCAGAACCATTCAAGAAACTTGTCTCACTTCAGTCTATCGACCTTAGTAACAACAGGATTACCAATTTGCCGGATGACTTCTTCCATTTGATGAAAGAAATTCGCTCCATCAATCTACAGGATAATGCCATAGAGAAAATACCCCAGCAAATGTTAAACAACGGCCATACGCCTAATCTTGTCAACGTGTCATTGAGTTTTAACTTCATCAGCGCCATTGAGGCGCAAACATTTTCTGATTTGCCACATCTGAAAATCCTAAATCTGGAGGAGAACAAAATCACACGCATTGCCAAAGGGGCATTCCAAAATATTGAAAATTTGGAATACATCTCACTTGATGGAAATATGATTAGTACCATTGAAGCTGAAGCTTTTCATAATTTGCCCAAACTGGAGACTCTAAATCTTGGGCACAACAGCCTCGAAAAACTGTCGTTTGATTGGCTGGATCAGGTGGGTACGCTATCGGCAATCAAGCTTGATGTCAGTCACAACCTTATCCAACAACTCTCTTCCAACCGAACGGGATGGTCGTCATATTCTAGCATCCGTTCCTTGGACCTGGGCTATAACAACATTTCGTTCATCTCCCGTAACTACTTCGAGCCCATCCGTAGCTCGTTGACTCACTTAGTCCTTCATCACAATCAACTTCGAAACATTTCCAGAGATGTAACGCATTTCTTAGTCATTATTTTATTACATATTTTTTTAACATTTGTTCAGACCTAACATCTCACTTCTTGGTTCCTTTTCAGGTATACAGTGACATGCAGCATTTACTTTGGTTAGATATTTCAAACAACAATATTCAACTGGTATAAATCAACTTAAAAGCATTCTCTACAAAAAGACCACAATTAAAGGACTCTGTGCTAACATGCGCTGCTTTTTACTTCAGGTTGATTCAGACGCATTTGCTAATGCCAAAAGTCTCCAAGTTCTCTTGCTTGACCACAACGACATCAGTGAAATATATCAAGACATGTTGAGTCGTTCGTCAACTCTTCGTGTTATAAATATTTCACACAACCGGCTACGATTTCTGCCTGACACTTTGTTTAAGGATACCCAGTTGGAAATTCTCGACGTCTCCCACAACCAGATAAGCAAAATCCCTGACGGCTGTCTTAGTCGCATTGCCACCACTCTCAGGCATCTGGATGCATCTCACAATGAAATCACGTCCATCACGCCTGATCAGGTAAATTGGACTTTTTCAATTGTTACAAACCTATTAGCAAAGCAAAAGATTTCTTTTACGATGTAGCCATTATAGCCGTGGGAACGGTGAATAATTCAACTTTGGCAATGCAGTTTCAAAACAAATATATATTTTTTACAATTATTGATAAATTTGCATCAGTTTGTTATGTCGTACTTCGTTATCTGATACTTTTTTTTCTTCTGCTTGATACAGTTGAAAAAACTGACCGACCTAGTGTACCTGGACCTGTCAAATAACGCGATATCAACGCTTACGGAGAAAACATTCTCTTCATTGAACCGTTTGGCTTACCTGGACTTAAGCAGCAATCCTATACAAACAGTTGCTGACCACATTTTCGATAATCTCCTCCAGTCACTGGTTCATCTTAATTTGGCCGATATTGGAAGTGTTGATCTTGGCGATTTTCATTTACCCGAATTACTATCGCTCAATGTATCTTACAACACGTATGTAAAAAAAAAAAAAAATTTCATTTGCACACCCATACTCATACTAAGGTGCTCTCCGAAGGGTGGAAAATTTGCCATCGGATTTTTTTACCCGCTACGCTAATCTGAAGGAATTCGACATTAGCTATTGCCAGCTTACAGTGCTGCCAGAATCACCGTGGTCCACAGCTTCTAAACTAAGGTCACTCCGTCTGAACGGTAACAATTTAACGGCTCTGGCAAACGGAACACTAGCCAGCATGAAAAGTTTGGAATACTTAAACATTCAAAATCTTCCTCTTCAAACATTCGAGGCACAACTTATCCTTCTCCGTTTTGGGTAATTGACCTTGTTTAAATGTCTGAATTTCTTTCTAGGAGGGAAGTTTGTTCCAGATGACCAATCTTCGACACTTGGCTATTGGAACTTATGAAAAAGTCAAAGGATTGGACATTCCGAAACTTTTGGATTTTAATCATGCTATCAAACATCTTGAAATCGATGTAAGCCTAACAAAAAATAGAAATGAAATTATGAATTAGGTTGATATTTATAGGTGGAAACTGCAACCTTGGATAGTCAGTTGAAAGGAAAGTTACCGTTTAAAATAGGCAACATTACCATTAGTGGCAACAAACTAAAGAGCATTGCAAGCAACGCCTTTAAGGTGACTACGAAGTAGAATATTGTTTAAAGGAAAGCTAGCAATTACTAAGACGTTTTGTTCTTCCCATCAAACCCACCACGAAGGATTTTCAAGGAAAGGCGCTGACTCTTACTTTGCAAGACAACGGCGTAACGGAATTGACTAAGGCATTTTTTCAGAATCTTGGAAATGTCCGTTGGCTTCAGCTCGAGTTACGGCATAACAAATTATCAACAGTAGCAGAGCCATCAACAACCATTCATCCCGGTACCAGCGGCTCCGTTTTTCTCACCCAACTTCAGTTAGCGGATAACCCGTGGAATTGTGACTGTAGCATTGGGTGAGTCCATTTACTAAACAACTTACTTAACGTATCATATATTAGTTACGAAGAAATTAAGAAAAAAAAAAGAAAAAATAATCCATTGGAGGGGTTACTATAACCTCGGGTTAGGTTCGCATATTTTTTGGCGAAATTTGACATATTCATTTGGGGTTCTTGACACGCCATGCCATATATCATTTACACGTCAAATTTTGGCCATTAATTCCTGAAATTGTACAACTATGCGAGGGAATTTTTGTGTCAGCAACCTTTGTTATAATACGACAATATAGAATTGCTTTAGCTTAAAGGGGCCTACCAATTACGATCCGTTCAGACTAGTACCTCTTGTTCTCTACTGCTACTGAAACAAAAGCCAAAGCTTCAGGAAACAATATCTCTATACACATGATAAATTGTCATTATTATTTTTTTAGGTGGGTTGAGTTCTGGATGCGCCGGTGGCGTCAACAAATGTGTAAAGATCGTTGCAGCAACTATCAATCCGTAATGAGAGATCTACGCGCAGCAAGTTGCCGCAACAAGGCCAACAAACCCTTCATGTCAGTATTAAAAACAGAACTGGAATGTGGCTGGTCATCTTCCAATGGTGTAGTAAGCACTTGGTACCAATGGACTCTTATTGTTGGCTTTGGCATGGCCTTTGTTCAACAATTGAAATCCTTTTAGCATAGAAGAATGCCTCTTGCATTCAGTTCCACATTCAAATAAAACCAAATAATGAGCACTACTTCATGTTTTTTATGTTTTATTGTTTGGCATTAGAGCAATACTATTTTCTTCCATCAAGTTCACCTTTCTTTTAAAGGCCAGAGGGATTTGCAATACCGCGAGTCTTTCGCAAACTCTGTTTTTTGAGTCTCTATAGTAACCTGTACGAAATATATCACGTAACTTACAAATTTGCTATCACATCCGTATAATTCGCAGGAAGGTTTTGAATCCTCAACAAAAGCTATGGGCCTAAAGCCTCATTTGGTTTTTTTTATGAAGCCGCTTTATTGATCAATTTGTATTTTATTAGATTTCGTTTTTATGTTTTGAATGCTGAATGCAACAGGCTTTGCCGAGAAAAAAAAATCTCTGAAGTACACGAAGAGTCATAAGCAAACACGGGGACGGTGTCCTCCATGCGATGGAAATGGTATTTCTTATTTTGTTCCACCAAGGCCTTCTTAGTTTCCCCCTCACTAATAAATTATGTCCTTACGTTGATTTACTTTAGTCGTGCAATAATACAAAATGATCTTAACTGAATCAAAAAATACTTATAGTCTAATATGAAGATATATACCGAGAGTCCAACCGCAAGTCTGCGCAAGCTTAGCAAATGAGTTGCATAGTGTGCTGATAATAGGTAAAGACGCTTATTCGGACACAGGACAGGTTCCTGCTATTTCCGGGAAAAAACAAATTTTTTTCAGCCTTCAAATGCTTTAATTACAGTCATAAAGAGAGTTTGATATGAAATCTCACGGCAAAATTGGTAGTAGAAGGGGAAATGAAATATAAAAAAAGAAAGACATATATAAGTATACCAAGTACAAAATTTAATCGAACCTTCATTTATTGTTACGGAATAGACGTACCGATTCGAATACACATACACGCCTAAAACAATCAGGTTAACTATATAGGCAAAGGGAAGAATACAGAAAGACGGTACAAAAGAAAGTGTAGCATGTCTGTTGCCAGACTAACCGTTTAGCTGTAAGTTACCACTGGTAACTTATATTATATATTCCTTTATAACTTACTTATATACTGGTAACTTACCAGTATATAAGACTTATCGCTGAGGCGCTGACCAACAGGTACCATTTACCCGTTTTAGGCTGCCTATTTTGCTACGTGATGCCGACGTTCCATGATAGGGTGGCTGCTGTAGTCCACCCTGTAAAATGGTAGAAAAAAACATCGAATTCTGCACATTCCGGAATCACGATTCTTAAGTCAGATAAAATTTTAAAACAATAAAATAAAATATTGCGATATTTTTACATCAATCAAAAAATTTTAAGACAAATTGATCAAGTTGCCGTGCACGGCTAGTCCCTTATGGCTTTTTTCTAGTGATGTGATGAGGGGAACCAACAAATAAAGAATAACGGAAACCATTTAGATAGATTTCAGCGTAAAGAGCGTCATCTACGTGTGTTCATGGTTCAGTTGGGAAAGGGCCACTTGCAACATGGATGCAACCATGGTAGTAGAAGTCTCTGGTGTAACCACGCATATGGCGGGCCCTCCCATTGCCTTTTTGGCCTGAAAGTCTTTCCATGGTATGGTCTCCCTGTCCCATAACGAAAGCGCCACAGCGGCTGTGTTGTGAACTTGTGACTACGTTTTCCTCATTTTCCTCTCTGCTGCAACTCAGTTCATAGGTGGCAGTTACGGTTATGGGACACTTAAATCGATATCTTGCCTCATTTTCTAACAATCGATACGCGAAATCGGCAACAACTTTTGGGAAAATATCAGAGAGGGGGAGTTAACATGGCCGTGGTTACACCAGACCAGAGACTTCTATTACTCTGATGCAACCAGAGTCATCTGGTGATGGACTGATGGAGATCAAGTTGTGTTTAGATCCCATCATGAAACACTGCATTTCTTATGCCCGAAAAATGGGGAAAAGAAGGGGTAAATATTTTAAAGACTCAAGACTTAAATTAAACGGACGTGACTGATCGATCGTTGCAATATAGAATATCATCAAATAAAATTTTGAAATAATTCACGGGATACCGGAAGCGGATTTAGAAAATTAAGGTGTACAATTGATGACATAAAGTTAACTACAATTCTCGCTTCTTCTACAAGTAAAATCCAAATATCTCTTTAAATTTACGTTTTGTGAAGCAAAAAATTATGTAATTACCATCGCCTTTTAAAGTTGCATTTATTGATGTTAATAAAGGTTTTTTTTTCGTGAAAAGAGCCAATACGACAAGCTTTCACTCAGCGAGATTTAGAAAAGAATCCCGTCCTCAAGTTTTAGCCATGCTTCTATCGCCTCTGCCATTTGTAGCCGATCGTCCTGCTAGACAGGTTAGCGAACCTTGCGGTGAATCCTGGAACTTCCCTAACTGTCAGTGATAGGAGATGAAATAGGCAGATAGCCGGGGAATAGAATAGATTCCACCGTCAAAATGCGCCAATGGTCCGTTAACAGCATGGTTAAAAGATAAAGCAAAGTAGTTGAAGTTTGTGTTGTATAAGTGAATAAGCTTACTTCACACGTGAAATAAAAAGAAGAAAGATAGGCCATCGCTTTGTACTTCGTTATAGTTATATCGAAAACTTTCAGAATTTGGTAAAATATTACGAAGTATGCAGTTTTGTTCACTGTGCGTGACGAAATGCCACAAGGTGAAAAACAGGTGCTGACGACCACATTACATAGATATTCCCGCTATAGAAAATATTTATTAACGATAATGCAATATTTTGGTGAGATTTTCATCATCATACTTTTTGTTTTTACATCCTATGCCAGCCTACAGAAAGGGTAAATATTTCATGCTATGTGTGTGGTAATAAAATACATACATGTTATGCTTTTCAGGGCTTTAAAAGTACAGTTTCAGTCACCATCAGTACCACTTCTACATTACAATGCAACTGTAAGGGAATTTTACAATGGTGACATTGCCATACCCTTTTATTCAGTACTACAGTCTGATGTGTCACTAGTCCTGTACTATGCTCCGTGGGATTTTGATTCTCAGTTAGCAGTTCAGGATTTTGAAAAAATAGCTAAGAAATACAAAGGCCAGGTAAAGAGAGTAATCATCACTAATCTTTTCTAAATTTTTGTTGAATAACAGGTACAAAATTGTTTTTTAAATAGATATTTTGTACTTCAATAAACTGTTGGGTAAACAGTGGATCATGCAAGAAAACTTTCCCCAAACTTAGGAGTTTCCCATTGATATTGGTTTGTATCTGTTATTGGTTTTCAGTTGGTTACTTTCAATAATATAAATTTTTTAAAAATAATCTAAATTGCTAAAATAGGGTTATGTTGGAGCAAATAGAGGTGTTCAGTATAGAGGCCCTTCACAATTTGAATACTTAGATAATTTTGTTCAAAGTTTGCTCACACCGCTTGTAAGGATTGAAACTGTTGCAGAGCTCAACAAGTTATTGATTCAGTCAACAGTAAGACATCATTTTCTAAGCTCTACATTAAGGCCAATAAAAAAAAATTTTTTTCACAGGCTGTCATAACAGGTTTTTTCAATTTTGATTTGGCAAAGCCGAATGGATTTTACCCGTTTTACACAGCGTCGTTAAGATACCTAGAATATGATAGCCGCAAGACTGTTGTATTTGCAATTATCACAAATCCGTCTGCTGCACAAAGGCTAGGAATCAACTTGGTAAAGCCTCATCAATTCGACTTGCGTCTACACATGTGGAATGAGACCCTAGTATGCTGGTACAAAACAAAGTGAAGAGAAATCTTAAAATTATTAACTGAGTTGACCTCATTTCAGATTTATCCGTATAATGAAAATTCTATTGACACTAGTCATCTTCTGCAATGGATTTATTATCGCAGTCATTCTCCAATGCAGTTTATTTCGCCGAATGGTCGGAAAAACCAGATGATTCAGCATCACCTTATTGAGCAACAGCGGCCGTCGCTGATCCTCTTTACTTCTAGTGCAAGACCTTCATATCAAACCATGGTGGTAAAGTACACACAATTTTATGGATTCTATAATGCCTTTACTGATTCTTGGGTCTGTTGTAAATGCATACAAAGGTGAAAGAAGTAGCCTTTAGCTACCACAACTGTGTTTCTTCACCTCGCATAACCAAACTTGTCCAAGAAAGTGAAATTCATAGAGATGCTATGGAATTTTCTCGATTAGAGTTCGCGAGACAGTGCGGTATATCCGAGAAAATAAAATGCTTGTCTAACAACATCTCTGCAAACTCACATCAACCAAGTGAAGATGACGTTAGCAATGAGGAAAATTGTGAATTTAGTTACGAACCCGTGTTGCCGAAATTAGAGGGACTTGGTTGCCGTACAAACCGTACTTTAAATTTCTTTGTAATTGATTCACACCAGTATCCAAATTTGCTCACAAATTTGGGGTTTTCCTCCAAACGGATTCACCAAAGCAATAATATCGTTTTCGTTGTCGACCCCAAGGTAATGTTTACATGTTACTTATTGTATGCGATTTTAATTAATATTACTTTCATTGGTAGGCGGAATCGTATTACGTCATGACCCTGCCATTGACAAGACAGAATTTACAGAACTTTGTTATAAACTATACAGAAAATAGACTTAGAAGGTTTCATCGCAGTCGACAAGAAAAACAAAAAACAAAAAAGTACTGCCACGCTGGGCGAGTTTGCATTGAAGAGATATCAGCTGATGACTTCGCCAAAATCGTCCTTGATCCATTGCACGACGCAGTAGTGCTGTTCAAAAAGAAAGGTTGCGTGTTTTGTGAGATTGGGGTTCGCTTCCTTTTGAAACTTTCTCAAATGTTTTCTTCACCAACTTCTTCCTTTCTGAAAAAAAACCACGTGCGGCAGATTAAATTTGTTACCATAGACGCTGAAGAGAACGTACTACCATGGCAACATACCGTTGATAAATTCCCGACCATCATATTTTATCCAGCACACAGGTCTGTCGTTTTGAAGGATATGATATATGATATTTTATCTTGCTTGACCAACGTTTTTTATTTTTGCATAGGAAACATGACAGCCGTATATATCCACATAATTTGGAATTGAATGAGGCCAACTTGCTAAACTTTACGCTTTCCCAGTTGAGTCTAAAAAATCGTATAATTTGGTTTACTCGGTTTTGCCAAGATACCTCTTGTTTGCAAGAAGCCCAACGACAAATAGATGCTCAAGTAGTTGTCATTGACCGCAATATTCGAAGATCACGTAATCATTTACTGTGGCCGGAAAATAGCGATTGGATGTCAGTTGCGAAGATTCAAAATTATGTGAAGGAACGTCATTTTTTCAAAGAACTAGGATATTCTGTCAGAAAAGCAGTCGTTGGTATTCCAGGAGAAAACAAACCAGACGAGTACCGCGATGGAATTGTCCTACTCACTTAGTTACTTCATTTTGATTTCCTATTATTTGTGCGCGCTAGTTATTTGCAGAAATGTAAAGCATTGGAAAACCAAATTTTACTGAAAAGGAGAATATTTCTTGAGTTGCCCACATGAAGTTTGTAAATTTTAAAAGTATTTTGTTGAAATCAAATTTCTTATAATTCTTTTTCTAACTTTTTAAACAATTAATTTTAATTCTAATTTCTGAGAACCATAAAAAATGCTGCAAATCAGTAAGTGTCTGTGCCAGTTTATCGGATTCTGTTCTTTTAGTCGGATTGGACCACTCTAAATCATTTCGGTATGCGGACCGTGTACCCCTCAACGAGTAGCCCTACTCCTACCCCGACCGTACCCCACACCAGCCTCTTACCCTGTGGTCGTTTATGTGGTGGGAAGGGGGCTACTGTCGTCTTCTGTGCGACGCCAGCCCCACCTTCGGAAATTTAGGCGAATCGTTGAATACCGGACATAAAATTTATTGGGACTCATCGGAAATATTAAGGTACAGATAATTTGGGCAATGCACATCTTTCTGCTGTAATAGTGTGATATAATCGTGATAGTGGTGTATTTCTAAAAGCTAATTGCTTTAAAATTGAAACCTTTATTAATGGCTACTGACATATTATTGAATTTTCTTTAAAAATATTGATACGGACCATACGGTATTGTTTTCAATTATTGGAGGTACCATGGAACCTTACTTGATACGTTGTAATAACGTTGTTCTATAGTCAATGCCAAATTCTAAACAACAATATCGGTTTTCTATTTTACGTAACGGCGAATGATGTTCAAAACTTGTCTTTCAGTTTGGATAACTTACAGAAAATTGAAAGAATTCACAATATGTTAGTATATGAACGTTGTTTCGCCATCTAAAGCCGATTCTTCATCTCTAAAGAAAAAAGTACACTAACTTTTTGAATACTTTGTACGACTTATTTAAGCCGTACCACTTCTTATCAGTTTATTGGCACTTGTATCATTAGCGTAATCAAAATCTGAAGAATTGAAATAACCAATAATTGAACCAATCATTGAAAAAACTTTACCTTTTCGTGGTATCGGAGTGCAATAATGACCTTATGGTAAGCTTTGGTTTCAGCTTCAAATAGTTAAAGCGTTTCCTCTGGATCTACTGCTTCAGCATTGTCTAGGTTTGCGGGATTTTCCATCTTCGAAATATGAAGAGGTTGAAGTTAATTATTTTCAGTTCGTCATTTTCAAACCTCCCTTGCCTTTTTTTTCCTTCAGGTTCCGCCGGAATATCTGAGAATGTTACTCCTTTTTTCGGCGGATTATGAATAGTGGAGGGTTCGGAACGCTTTTCTTCCATCGGAATGTTTGACGCATTTGAGTCGACGTTTATGTAACCGTAGCAGTTTGTCGTCAAGAGGACGCCACCTGTGGTCTGAATGGTCAGAGCATGAAATTATTTGTTGGATTACGTTTTTTCCATCTTGGAAGTGATTTCTTTTTGTGGCCCTGCTAACATCCGTCTAAAGCATGCAGCAACAACACTACCCAGTATGAAGGCCGTCACGTAGGCAAATTTCCGAAAGGCTGACAGTTAATCACACAAGTAAAAGTTTTTGTAAACCCCTCCCTCCGTAACCTTTTCAATATTTCATATGAAAGTGCTTGGTTGTAGCATAATCAGAATTGTCGCAGACTGAGAAGATTCTTGTGGTAAATGCACGGTCTTTTGAAGCTTTACCATTGGTGGTCCCAACGAGACCCGTACACTTGATCTCCTGGTTACCATGGTTTGCATTTACCAAAAATAATCGACAAAGTTGAATGTGAGAAGACTCGACTAACCCAGTAACTCGACGTTGCAGAAACACAGACAAAACAAGCCTTGGAATCAGCACAACAGCTCAATGAGAAGGCAAAAGATTTGGAAGACAGATTCGACAAGATCCTGACAGAAATAAGTAATTTATGAAAAAAACGTGTTAGACTTGACCTCGGTGAACAAAAACCTTGAAAAGAAAATTCAAGAACTTCAATAGGAGCGCAAGAAGATCAAATACAGTTTATAGAAAGCCGAGAACAAACCATAGACAACTTAAAAACTCACATATTGAATACCTAAACAAGACTGTCACATACTTGGAGCAAGAAAACCAACAAAGAAAAAGGAATATCGATATGGGCGTAACACAAGATGACAAGGACACATCTAAGAACAACCCAGATAACGTTCGCAACACAGAAGAAAAAGCTTTCAAAACTAACTCACTCAGAAGGTGGAAGAAAACTGCAGAGCTTTCGTGTCAAGGCTAAACAATTTCTACAATACCATCGCCCTTAACGAAGAAAGGGCCGACCATTTCCAAACTATTGTCGAACGCAAAAAACTAAACAGTGTGAAAAAGATGCGGGATCACAGAAAAAGCAAAATCCTACTCCAAGAACTAGGGGAGAGCGGGGTAATACTGGACAAAAACTTTGTTTTGTCTGTAATTCCGTGTGTAACCATGTTATGCTAAAATAAATTAGATTAGTGTAAAGAGTGTTGTTTATATAACATTAGGGAATTTTTTCATCGCCATAAGTTATATAGTTTACGAGTTATTGAATTTCAAAAAATAGGGGTAAAATTGCTGTTGAGGAAAAATGTGGGGGTAAAACTGGACAGAGGGTGTCCCATACTGGACACGGTTAATTGCACAAAAAGTCTCTATTTATTAATGTTTAATAAAATTTCCCTAAATACCTCATCAATAGAACATCTATTTTAGGGTAGATAAAATTTCAAACAAATACATGAACATGAAGAAAATTAACGAATGAAGTTGGGGGGGAAGGACTGGACAATTTCGATACCAGATGGAGAAGTGGGAGGGGCATCTTAGATATTGCGTGATCGATTCTTGATCGATTGTTAGTGAAACTTAAAATTGTTAGTGAAATATTAATTATTGTTCGTATTAATAAAAATAATTGTTATTGAAAATACTTTTCGAAGCAGACAACACTTTTGGACCATGATTCAAACGTTATGGCTCCGCCAATAAAAAATTTATTTCGTCCGATTGTACCCCCAAAACCGTGTCCAGTGTCACCCCCAATAAGGGTCTATTTTTAATTCATTAATAACGCTTAAACCGTAACCCGTAAAATTTTTTAAATACCTGCTCTGTATAAGTAAAGGAATTAACTAGTTTCCTTAATTATTATATTAATTTTTGGCGAATCATAGCGTGGCCAATACCAAAAAATGTAGTGTAAATAAAAATGAAAAGACAGCGCTCTTTTTTTATTTCCGCTATAACTCGTGTATATTTAAGAATTTCACGATGATTTATTTGTCACATATAGAAATTGACATTGACAATATCCCAGTATTTTTTCCCCCCCAGTTCATCATCACCAAGACCCGTAACTGCTACTGTCCTGTTTGGTACGTGTCCTGTATCACCCCGCTCTCCCCTACTAACGAAATATCAAGCAGAACTTTATCTACGAATGCCAGAAAACACAGAAGATTTCGACGCATTCCAAAAACAAGTATTCATTTCTAAAAAAAAAGAATTCTGCACACATAAAGCTACAGAGGACAAAGAGCTACAGATATCAGGTGCCATCGCAGGGATAACGCATAAAGAGAAACAGCAAGGAGATAAAATCCAAAGAGCAAAACCTGCCAGAAGTTATGTTAGAACTAAAATATACTAATAAAACGTGGACCTCACAGAAGATCGACGTAGCAATAGCAGCCGCTGGTCAGTACGAAAAAAGAATACCACATTCAAGAGAACACCACCTAAGATCACGAGATTGAACGGTGATTTTTTGAAATAGTCATACCAGCCCAAAATCAAGTCGTGATAGAAGTCTTAGTCAAAACAGAGACAACAGTCCCTATCGTAGTGACTACCACTCGGGAGGACGAAGAGTTCACAATTCTTCAGGGTATAGGGCTGTTCGATATCTTTTTTAACATTTGTTGCCATCGTGGCAATGCAGCAATCGATGATAGATTTCGTCTGCTAGACTGCTACGAGAGAATTGTGATCGGTAGTTACACCGAGTAATCGGTAGTTAAACAATTAACTACAGATCACAATTCTGTCGTAGCAGACGAAATCTATCATCGATTGCTGCGTTGCCACGATGGCCGATCCAGATACCCATCTTATCAACGTCCATCGTACAGGAACGAAGAACACAGTACACAAGGAAACTACAACGGACCCGTCATTGAGCAAATCACAACTACAGACAACAAGGGCGTTATAACGGAAACCAATATCCACAACAACAACATACCTCAACCAACAATCCTCGAAGTACTGAAAGTCGACAAATAGCTTGCTACAAGTGTAATCGAAGTGGACATATTGCAAGAGAATGTTGGACAAATACGGCACGTACCAACAATCCAGGTCCACGGTAAATACTAAAAGATCTATACTTAGCTTCCCACTAACATAAGTACAATTTTGGATCAGATGTAAAAGTAGAAATTCCTAAACTTATACGCATTCACATTAAAATCTTTGATAAGGAAATTCTTGCGCAAGTAGAGTGGGACACCAGCGCCGCAGTTAGTTTAGTTTCCAGTAAATATTAGGTACTCTAGAAAGCAATGAAAATTTAAAACAAGCAAAAAATACGAGCCTTTCAATATTTAGAACGATGTCGTAAGAAGTATTTAGATCGAAAGGGAAATTTGAATTTTCAGTTTCCTAAAAGAAAACGAAAACTAAACAACGCTGCAAATGGCGCAAACTTTCAAAATAGGGTGTATTTCAAATATAAATAAAAAATTTCCTAATTGCACCGAGATTTTGATTTTAGTCCCCAAAAATCGGGAAAGAAAATGAGCTCTAGGAGATTTATTTTTCTAGCACACGAACTGATAAAAAAATTCTAAAAATAAAAAAAGTGGTTTTGCCCTTTCACCTCCTGGAGACAACCGGCCTGCTAGACTAACGAACCTAGTGGGGTTCTCTGGAACCACTTAGTTAACACCCACCGTTTTTCCCTACAGAGAGTGATACGGCGATCGTGTACCATGCTATTACATCGTGCTTAAACTAATATAAATCACTTTGCTAAAAGCTTCACCTTTACCTTTCTGAAACAAGGAGAAACGACAGGCTCGTGTGGGACCCACAGCAAAATTAATTATGGATTAATGCGTTGCACCTGATCGGGCCTAATCACAAAACACAAAATCCCTGATCATGCGCATAGCTTGGAATATCTATCTTGAACCTCATTTGCGTAGTTAGAGAAATTAATCAAAAATCTTAATTAATGCGATGGAATTTTTTTTAACCTGCTGATCGTAGAGTGCCCAAAAGACGTGTAACGGAATCAAACAAATCAACAACTGCCACATTCTTTTTCTGCTTCTCATGTGTTCCCAGTCTTCTAACACGCTTTTACTGCCTCTATAAGTTGCGTAGTCTTGCGTTGCTTTTCCATTGACGTCAGTTTTCTCGCTATTAGCGCCATGTTCTATTAAGATACTCATTACGTAAATTTGACGATACATCGTTGCTAGTTGTAGAACCGAATGAATCCTGGAGTAATCTTCTGGTTGATGTCGATGTGGCTCTCCATTCCACACGCTGCCTTAGTGAGACTATCGTTTCCATATTCGAAGCATAGTGTAGAGCGGTGCTGTTGGCCTTCGCCATTTGTGCAACGTTTGAGCTTATCCATAAATAGTCGACGACATCTTCATGCCAGTAGGCGATTGCGATCATTGATGGAGTTTCTCCCAAGCTGTAATATCCTGCCACTATGTGTGTAATGGTTTGGCCATCTTCTTCTATGTATGAATTTGCTCCAGAACTTAGCATAAAAGACATAACTGGCATAGCAGCAAATCTGTTATGTCCATTTTTTCCGCTTTAACATTCATTAATCATGAAGCAGTGCTTTTTTCGTTGTATCTTTGGTTGAGAAATTCAGCCTTCGGGTGGCATTCCCATGCGGTGGGACCCATTCTTAAAGAAATTCTGGATTTTTAAATATTACTTTATTTTAGTTTCCACTTCCGTCGAGCATTTGCCAAGGCCTTCTCACACCATTCCGTAACCCAGAATGTATCTGCACGTCGTGTGTTTTCCTGTGCATTTGCGAGCTTGATCCCATTCCTAATTTTCTTCCACTGTGGGGTAAATACTGCGTTGTTTCGGTGCACTCGGTAGGGCTGGGCGCGATTGTTGAAGTCTTTCCATGGCAAGTGGTGTAGGTGCAGTCATCCTAGTGAATGATTTTTGACAATTTCTTATTGTGTGTGTATGTTTGAATTTGCAATCGTTGATGATAATTCGTGCGCTTCTTTCATATTGATTCCGTATCTTCTTAATCTTTTACTTTTTCGGATTTTTTCCATGATTCTTGTGAAGAGGTCGTATTTGATGAATATGCGTAGGCATAAGAGGAATATAATGAATCCGATAACAGATAGAGATAGAATAAGAATTGTCAATGTATCGAATCATGAAAACGTGATACCTAACTGTTTATCTTGTTTTTCTGACATTGGTATGTCAGTCGCTGATTTTGCGTCTTTTGTCGTTTCTTGCATTCGGCCTACTAGATCGTCCAGAATATTTTATTGCTCCATTTCCATTGTTGCATATACACTAGATGGCTCTTCAGTCCGTTGTTGAAATTGTGTCAGTGTAGTTCTTCAAACACCATGATATGAGTTTTGTTTAGTTTTCGAATGTTTGCTTATTGGTTTTCCCGATCACCGTCTGTTGAATTATATTCCCAGGTGTGCCGGAATCTATTTACATTCACTAAATGAGTCTTTCAAAAACAATGAAGATTAAGAATGGATAGAACACCCATCTACTCTTATTGTTCGGTTTTTGTCTTCAGAGGTAAAAAATGGCTGGAATTCACATTTGGATTCATTTATGGAAATAAGAACTCGATTAGCTTCGCATTGTCGGAGAGTCATTGTTTGTCCAAAGCTTTGTAACCTTGAGCAACTGGGCGAAAATCTAATCCTGGTTTCTCTTTATTGTAGAAAGTTGGCAATATACGTCGTGGGTTTATTTAGCGACTTTGTTCTCGTGCTCAATTTCAATACCACGATTTGGTATTGCTCGTGCATTTTCGTGATCTCGAATATAATTTTGTCATTAAATTTATCAATGTTTCCTGGTAAGCCATCTTATGTCTCATCTATTGATGGCAACCTAGTTATTTTTGAAACTAGGTATTACTATTACTTTTTACCGAGTTTTCGAAAAAAAGTAGGTAATACTATTACTAAATACCTAGTTTTATAAAATAACTAGGTAAAGTAGTGGCCGAAAAACTAGGTACTAGGTAATAGTAAAAAGTAGCGGCAAGAAAACTAGGTAGTAATAAAAAACTAGGTCGTAATTTTAAACTAGGTAACCTAGTTATACCTAGTTTTTAAAATACGATAAAAATTAAATGAAAAAACGAGCAGTTTGATTCTTTGATTATTCTTTCTGTATTTCTTCTACAACTTGAGTTTTGAATAAGTTATGAATCTAAATTTCTGTTAAACCGGCACAGAGTTTCAGATTCAAGCAAAACGGAAGAAACATTTGTTTTTTCCCTTGCTTGTAAAATAACCATTTATTTCATATTCATACTTAAACTTTGAGTTATTCAGGTGCAGAATTGCATGTAATTTCTAATAAACAGTAGATAGACTGATAGACTAACTCAGTCAGGCGTCAGGCTCTGTCAGGGAAAGGGGAAAAAGGAAACAAATGAATAGCGATGAGCGACAAATCAATTAACAGAAATTTTTAGTTTTTAATCATTTGACAACAGTGTAAAAAAAAAGTCAAATTACCTAGGTAATGTTTTTCTTATTACTTGGTATTTTGTTTAAAACTAGGTTTTACTATTACTAAAGTAGCCCGGAGAGAAACTAGGTAAAGTAGAACTAGGTAAAGTAGTGAAAAAAAAAACTACGTATTGCTAGGTAACTAGGTAATATTAGGTATTACTACCTAGTAATGCCACCAATAGTCTCATCTTTTATTGGTACTTCCGGTATAACTTCTAGCGTTAAAGATACTGCCTCAGGTATTTCTTTCTCAGTTGGTTGTTCCGTGTCATTAATTATTTTAGTACTACGTCTTCCGTGGCGGTGTGGTTCGGGTAATCTTTCATGACTGGAGGAATTTAAACTGTTGTTCTTCAGTTATTGTATGCTGTCATTTTGATGAGAAAAACTAGCGTACTGAGAACGGCAATTAGACATTGTATTTCGTGTCTTGTATTTTACGTTTTACGGGAAATCCACCCGACAAGCTTTTACGGGCAGGGATAGGGAAAGAGTCACGTCCGCTACTTAGAAGGGTCCACGGCGAAGCACATGATATCAGCAAACGAACAAACAACGGAAACTACCCCGTCGCTAAAGTAGTTGATCTTTGAAGAAAACAGTGTTGTAGCAAAGTTAAACCACAACTCTAGTAAATGTTTACGGTGTTACCCACATCCATATTTTTGCGCAAGAATGCCATCATGCGCCTCTGTGGCGCAATTGGCTAGCGCGTTCGGCTGTTAACCGGAAGGCTGGTGGTTCGATCCCACCCAGGGGCGTTCAAATTGAAATGTGTAGCAACGTTCCAACTACAAGTCGTTTAAACAACATTTTTAGAAACATCCATGATTATTTGCTGACATACACGTTCGGAACCCAAGATTGCTCTACAGATCACCAGATGGCGATAACGTTGATAACTATTGTGACGTATCCCCGTTTCTTATTGATGATAAACAAATTAGCTTGCTTAACAGACGTATAGATGGCGCTGATGTGAGTCGATCATGAATAATTCAAAAGCGATTGTTCTCACCCAGGGTCGAACTTTTTTTTTTTATTTTAAAATTTCCTTTTATTTCAATATTTTCTCATTCTTCTTTTTAATAACAAAACGCTATTTTGGGGGGTTAATGAATTGAGGCGATATGGCAACCGTTGACAAAGAAAAAAACAAAACAAAACAAACAAAACAAACAGAATGGCTTTTTGGGTGCAGACGATATCTTAAAATGTAAACAATGATTATGATATTAAAGGGATATATGATGACACATAATGACTTATTTTTAATTAACAAATAAGAAGATAAAATGACGAAACAAAAAAAATATATCAAATAAAACAAAATAAAACAAAAATAAACTTTTAAAGCAATTATTTCTGAGGAGGGGGCAAAATGGAGACCCATAAGTTCTCCACTTCCACTTCTGTTGGGATCCGGTTACGGCTCCTTTCCTTCCATGTAGCGTAGATGTAGGCAGCCACGAGAGTGAAGATGGTCCGGCGATATCTTGTTGGCCCGATGTCGCCACGGATGAAGTTTTCTGGAGGAGTTTTGCAGCCATGGCGACGTACTGTTCCCTCCAACCAGCTCCAAACTTTGTTTCGAAGTGGACAGTAGATGACTAGATGCTCATCGGTTTCTGGAAATTGATGACAAAGTTGGCAATTCTCGTCAGCGAGGGAGTCAAACCGATGGCATCTAGTTCGTGTTGGTAGAAGTCGCTGGTTGAAGAGAAACATCATTTCCTTGACGTTGGCTGGTAAGGCTGCAATTTCCCTCCAGATACTTGGCCAGTCCAAATCGGGCCGCAGGATCTCTATCTTCCCCGGACCACTCACCTCCTGGATCCAATGACGATAGGTTTTCATATGAATAATTGGTTTACCCTGCGCCAGGATGCCTGCCCTAAGTAGATCCTTGATCTGACGCAGGGGTTCCAGAAGGTAAGAAGGTCTCTCGATGACTGCCGCTGGCTTGTTTCTGTTGTAGAGCTGAAGCATGTTGCGGAGAGGAAAGGATAACCAGAAGCGGAGCAGAGAGCTTTCTGGGCTATCAGGACCGGTAAGGACTTTGTATATGGGACATAAAAATAGGGAACGATAAAACAAAGTGGTGTTGATCATTCCCAATCCTCCCTGGTTGACAGGACGGTAAACTACCGACCTCTGAGGCCTTTCTATCCTCCCTATCCAAACAAAAGTCATGACAGCCGACAAGATTCGATCAGCCATTTGGTCACTGCATTGGAGAACTTGGGCTATGTAAACAGTTCTGGAGAGAATTTGTCTTGAGAAAATTCACTCTCTGATGGAGAGTGAATCGACGAGAGGCATTCTCTCGCAGAATACCCTGCAAATGACCAAATGCATGATTCCAGACCCTGTCGGCTGTCTCTGAAATAGATGAAGAAAATTTAATTCCTAGTAAGGGCAAAATCTCGGTTGACGTCAACCATGGCAAAGGCCAGTGTACCCGATTTCGCCACCTCCCGAGTCCCAGGGCTTTTGTTTTCTGTTTATTCATCCTCGCCTTAGTCCATTGACAGAAAAGTTCCAAAACCTTTCCAGCAATTACTAAATCATTGTCACGTGAAACAAAAATTGTGACGTCATCAACTAAGGCTCTGACAACAAGTTTTTGATTAAAAAAATCTAATACCCCGGAGTTCATGAGACAAGCGGACAAGTAAGGGCTCGATATATAGAACAAACAAATGCATCGAAAGGGGACATCCCTGTCGGATGGACTGGATGTCATGAATCTCCCCTGCCACTTCCGTACCGTTGAGGATTGAAATTCCTGCTATCGAGTACATAGTTTGTAGCCAACGAACGAAAGTAGAAGGGTAACCCATAACCTCCAGTATCCTCCAGAGGACATCCCTATTAACCAGGTCGTAAGCTTTCTCGAAGTCTACTCCGACAATAGCGTTGCCCATACCTTGAACCGAAGGTTGAGAAGAATCATGGCATCCCCGGTCATCAACGTATTGAATAACATCCCTATACAAGCATAGATTGTCAAAAATTAATCGACCAGGAACCCCACCTTTCTGGTGAGGTCCAATGGTGTCTGGAAGGGTATGCCTCAACCGTCTCGCTAAGACAGATGCCATGATTTTATAATCACAATTGAGGAGAGATATTGGCCGAAAGTCTGAAACCCCACACGCGTCCTGACACTTAGGAATAAGTCTTATCGCTGCTTGCCCCTGAGATGACGTTAAGGTTCTCCTTTCCAGGATATGATTAAACATATCCAGAAAGTGATGAGCGATTTCATCCCAAAACGCTAGATAAAACTCGTAGGGAATGCCATCGGTACCGGGAGACTTGTTCTTCTTGGTTTGGATAAGGGCTGATTTAATTTCAAGTGATGAAATAGGTACGGTGAGGTTTGGATAGACTTTACAGCAATCCTTTACTCCCTCAAGAAAGCCAGTCCCTGCTAGCATGTCAGGAGAAGATTGACTTTTAAAAATCGATGTAAAATGTGAAACAATTTCTCTAGAGACATCCTCTTTGGTTGTTAAGCACTCGCCATTGGGGGCAATGATTTTCTCAATACGACATCTGCGAAAGTTTTCTCTGGCACGGCTAACATGAAATATGGTTGCATCCTCATTTTCTTCTCCCTCAAAGCAACGGGATCGAACTCCGAATCCTTTGAGTGTGCTCTCCTCCCAAGACTTTGAGTAGTTTCTCAACTCTTGAAAGGCAACCCAATCAAAGGTGTCTGCTTGGGACATCTCTTGCATGCAAGACTGATAAAATAGCTTTGTTTCTCTTATTCTTTTAGCCCTTTGTTTGCAATATGCAATCGCGATGCGTCTGATACCCGGTTTCAGGACACTCTCCCACCAATTTGCTACGTTACTTAGCCTTAGAGGATGACTAGAGCATTGTTCAATAAAATCAATGACAGTTCTTTGGAAACCTTCTTCTAACAAGATCAAAACATTCATTTTCCATAAGCCAACAGTAGATTTTGCAAGATAAGGGATGTTGAGATTGCATGTAAAGGAAGACTGTATCGACTGATGGTCACTAATAGACAAATGTTGTAAGCAGATAGATCTAAAATTATCTGCAAAAGCCTTACTAGCATAAATCCGATCAAGTCGAGAGGAACCACCATGGTGATGAAAAGTACGGCCTGGTTCAGTTTTCTTTAGCTTTTTCCAGATATCAATGAGTTCCAAGCCCTCAATCATCTCCTTCAAAGCAAGGTTAATTATTTTAGAAGGACAGGATTGGGATTTGGTTTGTTTCCTATCCTGGATGTCGTCAACGCAATTAAAATCGCCTATCAACACCAAGGGCAGCCGAGTTGTTGAAGCATAAGCAGCAATGGTACGACGAAGAAAATTGTTTCTCTCCTCCTTAGCCTGTTTCCCTGACGGAGCATAAATGTTGATGACAGTAAAAGAATTTAAATCTATGGACATCAGCCTGCCGTCAGGATCAAGAAGAAGTCGAGAATGGTCCAAACCATGTTTAACAAGAAAGGCTGTCCCATTTTTATTGGGCCCAACATTCGACAAGAAGTGGTAGCAGCTTTCAATAATCGGACACGAATGAAATGCCACCTCTTGCAGGCCCACTACGTCAAAATTACCATCCCTGCAAAAGTTAAAGAGTATTTGTCGACGCTCGGCTGATTTTATCCCTCCTATGTTGATAGAAGCGATTTTAATGTCCAAAGTCATTTACGGGGTAATGGTATTTGGCTAGGTTTGCCAGGTCTCGAATTTTTGTCGGTGATCGTAGGTAAGTATTTTGTCCGGGCTCTTTTAGTTTTTGTCTGATAGTCATTTGATGTCAGGGAGGCGGTATCAGTGTCAGACTCAATGGAAACAACATTCCCCGTATCGGGTAAAGTTGAATCCATTGTTGACACTGAAGGTATAGGGATTCCTAGGGATTGGGTTTCTGGGATGGTCATGGTTGGGAGACATTGTCCTGGAGGAATGTCAGGGGAGGCCAATTCGTTAATGGTTGTTACGTTTTCGGTTTCCATGGCTTCGTTTGCCTCAGATGAAAGGTCTAATGAGATTTCCTCAGAAGGTTCTGGAAGTGAAACGACATTTTCCTGGATTGTAACCGTTGGCTCTGCATTAGCTGCCTGTTCTACGTGGCTATTTTGAGCACCACGAGATTTCTCGGCATTGCTAGCTTCTCGATTTCTTCTAACGGTAGGACAATTGTTACTAAAGTGATTTTCGTCGTCACAAAGTCTGCAAGTCGGTCGTTGACCTTCGTACTTCACAATGGCACGATAACTGCCAATGTTTACGTACGAAGGTATGTTCTTTGTCAATGTCATACGGACGATCATCCAGGTAGCAAGAACTGGGTATAAGACCTCGTCATCCTCGGTAGCCCTATAGCGTTCCCAACGAGTATCAATGACAGTTCCGTATTCCTTAAGGCGAGTTTGGACTACCCCTAAGTCAAGATTTTGGGGGATCCCAGCAATTCTTACAAATCTCTCCTCAATGTTACTATCTCTGATGACAACATTTACTTCCTTTCCCTCCAGTTCAGTACGGACAATGCCAGAGTGTTTCGACAAAAAAGATCTAGTGTAAGCTTCAGTGGTAAACGTAATTCTTGCGACCTGGTTTCGTTTTTCTAGCACTGCTACAAGACCTAACACATCCTGTGGTTCTACTTTTAACGAACGGACGAACCCATGTACCGCCCGCATGCTCAATCTCGGGAATTGGACCCCGAAATCGATGTCAACACAGTTTTGCCATTTGACAGCCACTGCCCCTCAAAACAAAGAGGACTACTGTCAAACAGCCAGGGAAGGAAGGGGAATGACCCCAACCAAAACACAACAATCACAAACAATCAATAAAACGGAAAAATTGCCTAACAAACAACTATTTACAAATATACACAACACAAACAATAAATACGAGAAAAAACAACAAATAAACAAAGTAATAGACTCACAGTTTGGTGACAAAGAGAGACACAAGGAAAAACACGTCTGCACCCAACTGAGGACCTTCAGCGTGTAAAGCCGACGTGATAACCGCTACACTATGAGAACGTCTAATCACTGTCGTCTGCAGTGCTTTCGTTGCAATTGACGACATTACCGTAGAAATACTCAAGTACTCAATTTTCACGTTTAAATTTCGCTCAACATGCATGTTCCCACCCAGGATCGAACTGAGGACCTTCAGCGTGTTAGGCCGACGTGATAACCACTACACTATGGGAACATTTTTCACACAATCCCTACAGATAAGTTTAGCGACATTTAGTTATTTGACGATCACAGTGGCATAACCCGTCTTACGCGGGGAACGAACCTACGATCGTGTTACTAAGAGCCCCACACGCTCTAACAACTGAGCTATCCACGACAAATATTAAGTCGAACAATGGGATGGACACGCTAAATATCTTCTCAACAAACACATTTTGATGAGAAAAACTAGCGTACTAAGAACGGCAATTAGACATTGTATTTCGTGTCTTGTATTTTACGTTTTACGGGAAATCCACCCGACAAGCTTTTACGGGCAGGGATAGGGAAAGAGTCACGTCCGCTGCTTAGAAGGGTCCACGGCGAAGCACATGATATCAGCAAACGAACAAACAACGGAAACTACCCCGTCGCTAAAGTAGTTGATCTTTGAAGAAAACAGTGTTGTAGCAAAGTTAAACCACAACTCTAGTAAATGTTTACGGTGTTACCCACATCCATATTTTTGCGCAAGAATGCCATCATGCGCCTCTGTGGCGCAATTGGCTAGCGCGTTCGGCTGTTAACCGGAAGGCTGGTGGTTCGATCCCACCCAGGGGCGTTCAAATTGAAATGTGTAGCAACGTTCCAACTACAAGTCGTTTAAACAACATTTTTAGAAACATCCATGATTATTTGCTGACATACACGTTCGGAACCCAAGATTGCTCTACAGATCACCAGATGGCGATAACGTTGATAACTATTTTGACGTATCCCCGTTTCTTATTGATGATAAACAAATTAGCTTGCTTAACAGACGTATAGATGGCGCTGATGTGAGTCGATCATGAATAATTCAAAAGCGATTGTTCTCACCCAGGGTCGAACTTTTTTTTTTTTTATTTTAAAATTTCCTTTTATTTCAATATTTTCTCATTCTTCTTTTTAATAACAAAACGCTATTTTGGGGGGTTAATGAATTGAGGCGATATGGCAACCGTTGACAAAGAAAAAAACAAAACAAAACAAACAAAACAAACAGAATGGCTTTTTGGGTGCAGACGATATCTTAAAATGTAAACAATGATTATGATATTAAAGGGATATATGATGACACATAATGACTTATTTTTAATTAACAAATAAGAAGATAAAATGACGAAGCAAAAAAAATATATCAAATAAAACAAAATAAAACAAAAATAAACTTTTAAAACAATTATTTCTGAGGAGGGGGCAAAATGGAGACCCATAAGTTCTCCACTTCCACTTCTGTTGGGATCCGGTTACGGCTCCTTTCCTTCCATGTAGCGTAGATGTAGGCAGCCACGAGAGTGAAGATGGTCCGGCGATATCTTGTTGGCCCGATGTCGCCACGGATGAAGTTTTCTGGAGGAGTTTTGCAGCCATGGCGACGTACTGTTCCCTCCAACCAGTTCCAAACTTTGTTTCGAAGTGGACAGTAGATGACTAGATGCTCATCGGTTTCTGGAAATTGATGACAAAGTTGGCAATTCTCGTCAGCGAGGGAGTCAAACCGATGGCATCTAGTTCGTGTTGGTAGAAGTCGCTGGTTGAAGAGAAACATCATTTCCTTGACGTTGGCTGGTAAGGCTGCAATTTCCCTCCAGATACTTGGCCAGTCCAAATCGGGCCGCAGGATCTCTATCTTCCCCGGACCACTCACCTCCTGGATCCAATGACGATAGGTTTTCCTATGAATAATTGGTTTACCCTGCGCCAGGATGCCTGCCCTAAGTAGATCCTTGATCTGACGCAGGGGTTCCAGAAGGTAAGAAGGTCTCTCGATGACTGCCGCTGGCTTGTTTCTGTTGTAGAGCTGAAGCATGTTGCGGAGAGGAAAGGATAACCAGAAGCGGAGCAGAGAACTTTCTGGGCTATCAGGACCGGTAAGGACTTTGTATATGGGACATAAAAATAGGGAACGATAAAACAAAGTGGTGTTGATCATTCCCAATCCTCCCTGGTTGACAGGACGGTAAACTACCGACCTCTGAGGCCTTTCTATCCTCCCTATCCAAAAAAAAGTCATGACAGCCGACAAGATTCGATCAGCCATTTGGTCACTGCATTGGAGAACTTGGGCTATGTAAACAGCTCTGGAGAGAGCCTTCGTCTTGAGAAAATTCACTCTCTGATGGAGAGTGAATCGACGAGAGGCATTCTCTCGCAGAATACCATGCAAATGACCAAATGCATGATTCCAGACCCTGTCGGCTGTCTCTGAAATAGATGAAGAAAATTTAATTCCTAGTAAGGGCAAAATCTCGGTTGACGTCAACCATGGCAAAGGCCAGTGTACCCGATTTCGCCACCTCCCGAGTCCCAGGGCTTTTGTTTTCTGTTTATTCATCCTCGCCTTAGTCCATTGACAGAAAAGTTCCAAAACCTTTCCAGCAATTACTAAATCATTGTCACATGAAACAAAAATTGTGACGTCATCAACTAAGGCTCTGACAACAAGTTTTTGATTAAAAAAATCTAATACCCCGGAGTTCATGAGACAAGCGGACAAGTAAGGGCTCGATATATAGAACAAACAAATGCATCGAAAGGGGACATCCCTGTCGGATGGACTGGATGTCATGAATCTCCCCTGCCACTTCCGTACCGTTGAGGATTGAAATTCCTGCTATCGAGTACATAGTTTGTAGCCAACGAACGAAAGTAGAAGGGTAACCCATAACCTCCAGTATCCTCCAGAGGACATCCCTATTAACCAGGTCGTAAGCTTTCTCGAAGTCTACTCCGACAATAGCGTTGCCCATACCTTGAACCGAAGGTTGAGAAGAATCATGGCATCCCCGGTCATCAACGTATTGAATAACATCCCTATACAAGCATAGATTGTCAAAAATTAATCGACCAGGAACCCCACCTTTCTGGTGAGGTCCAATGGTGTCTGGAAGGGTATGCCTCAACCGTCTCGCTAAGACAGATGCCATGATTTTATAATCACAATTGAGGAGAGATATTGGCCGAAAGTCTGAAACCCCACACGCGTCCTGACACTTAGGAATAAGTCTTATCGCTGCTTGCCCCTGAGATGACGTTAAGGTTCTCCTTTCCAGGATATGATTAAACATATCCAGAAAGTGATGAGCGATTTCATCCCAAAACGCTAGATAAAACTCGTAGGGAATGCCATCGGTACCGGGAGACTTGTTCTTCTTGGTTTGGATAAGGGCTGATTTAATTTCAAGTGATGAAATAGGTACGGTGAGGTTTGGATAGACTTTACAGCAATCCTTTACTCCCTCAAGAAAGCCAGTCCCTGCTAGCATGTCAGGAGAAGATTGACTTTTAAAAATCGATGTAAAATGTGAAACAATTTCTCTAGAGACATCCTCTTTGGTTGTTAAGCACTCGCCATTGGGGGCAATGATTTTCTCAATACGACATCTGCGAAAGTTTTCTCTGGCACGGCTAACATGAAATATGGTTGCATCCTCATTTTCTTCTCCCTCAAAGCAACGGGATCGAACTCCGAATCCTTTGAGTGTGCTCTCCTCCCAAGACTTTGAGTAGTTTCTCAACTCTTGAAAGGCAACCCAATCAAAGGTGTCTGCTTAGGACATCTCTTGCATGCAAGACTGATAAAATAGCTTTGTTTCTCTTATTCTTTTAGCCCTTTGTTTGCAATATGCAATCGCGATGCGTCTGATACCCGGTTTCAGGACACTCTCCCACCAATTTGCTACGTTACTTAGCCTTAGAGGATGACTAGAGCATTGTTCAATAAAATCAATGACAGTTCTTTGGAAACCTTCTTCTAACAAGATCAAAACATTCATTTTCCATAAGCCAACAGTAGATTTTGCAAGATAAGGGATGTTGAGATTGCATGTAAAGGAAGACTGTATCGACTGATGGTCACTAATAGACAAATGTTGTAAGCAGATAGATCTAAAATTATCTGCAAAAGCCTTACTAGCATAAATCCGATCAAGTCGAGAGGAACCACCATGGTGATGAAAAGTACGGCCTGGTTCAGTTTTCTTTAGCTTTTTCCAGATATCAATGAGTTCCAAGCCCTCAATCATCTCCTTCAAAGCAAGGTTAATTATTTTAGAAGGACAGGATTGGGATTTGGTTTGTTTCCTATCCTGGATGTCGTCAACGCAATTAAAATCGCCTATCAACACCAAGGGCAGCCGAGTTGTTGAAGCATAAGCAGCAATGGTACGACGAAGAAAATTGTTTCTCTCCTCCTTAGCCTGTTTCCCTGACGGAGCATAAATGTTGATGACAGTAAAAGAATTTAAATCTATGGACATCAGCCTGCCGTCAGGATCAAGAAGAAGTCGAGAATGGTCCAAGCCATGTTTAACAAGAAAGGCTGTCCCATTTTTATTGGGCCCAACATTCGACAAGAAGTGGTAGCAGCTTTCAATAATCGGACACGAATGAAATGCCACCTCTTGCAGGCCCACTACGTCAAAATTACCATCCCTGCAAAAGTTAAAGAGTATTTGTCGACGCTCGGCTGATTTTATCCCTCCTATGTTGATAGAAGCGATTTTAATGTCCAAAGTCATTTACGGGGTAATGGTATTTGGCTAGGTTTGCCAGGTCTCGAATTTTTGTCGGTGATCGTAGGTAAGTATTTTGTCCGGGCTCTTTTAGTTTTTGTCTGATAGTCATTTGATGTCAGGGAGGCGGTATCAGTGTCAGACTCAATGGAAACAACATTCCCCGTATCGGGTAAAGTTGAATCCATTGTTGACACTGAAGGTATAGGGATTCCTAGGGATTGGGTTTCTGGGATGGTCATGGTTGGGAGACATTGTCCTGGAGGAATGTCAGGGGAGGCCAATTCGTTAATGGTTGTTACGTTTTCGGTTTCCATGGCTTCGTTTGCCTCAGATGAAAGGTCTAATGAGATTTCCTCAGAAGGTTCTGGAAGTGAAACGACATTTTCCTGGATTGTAACCGTTGGCTCTGCATTAGCTGCCTGTTCTACGTGGCTATTTTGAGCACCACGAGATTTCTCGGCATTGCTAGCTTCTCGATTTCTTCTAACGGTAGGACAATTGTTACTAAAGTGATTTTCGTCGTCACAAAGTCTGCAAGTCGGTCGTTGACCTTCGTACTTCACAATGGCACGATAACTGCCAATGTTTACGTACGAAGGTATGTTCTTTGTCAATGTCATACGGACGATCATCCAGGTAGCAAGAACTGGGTATAAGACCTCGTCATCCTCGGTAGCCCTATAGCGTTCCCAACGAGTATCAATGACAGTTCCGTATTCCTTAAGGCGAGTTTGGACTACCCCTAAGTCAAGATTTTGGGGGATCCCAGCAATTCTTACAAATCTCTCCTCAATGTTACTATCTCTGATGACAACATTTACTTCCTTTCCCTCCAGTTCAGTACGGACAATGCCAGAGTGTTTCGACAAAAAAGATCTAGTGTAAGCTTCAGTGGTAAACGTAATTCTTGCGACCTGGTTTCGTTTTTCTAGCACTGCTACAAGACCTAACACATCCTGTGGTTCTACTTTTAACGAACGGACGAACCCATGTACCGCCCGCATGCTCAATCTCGGGAATTGGACCCCGAAATCGATGTCAACACAGTTTTGCCATTTGACAGCCACTGCCCCTCAAAACAAAGAGGACTACTGTCAAACAGCCAGGGAAGGAAGGGGAATGACCCCAACCAAAACACAACAATCACAAACAATCAATAAAACGGAAAAATTGCCTAACAAACAACTATTTACAAATATACACAACACAAACAATAAATACGAGGAAAAACAACAAATAAACAAAGTAATAGACTCACAGTTTGGTGACAAAGAGAGACACAAGGAAAAACACGTCTGCACCCAACTGAGGACCTTCAGCGTGTAAAGCCGACGTGATAACCGCTACACTATGAGAACGTCTAATCACTGTCGTCTGCAGTGCTTTCGTTGCAATTGACGACATTACCGTAGAAAAACTCAAGTACTCAATTTTCACGTTTAAATTTCGCTCAACATGCATGTTCCCACCCAGGATCGAACTGAGGACCTTCAGCGTGTTAGGCCGACGTGATAACCACTACACTATGGGAACATTTTTCACACAATCCCTACAGATAAGTTTAGCGACATTTAGTTATTTGACGATCACAGTGGCATAACCCGTCTTACGCGGGGATGGAACCTACGATCGTGTTTCTAAGAGCCCCACACGCTCTAACAACTGAGCTATCCACGACACATATTAAGTCGAACAATGGGATGGACACGCTAAATATCTTCTCAACAAACACATTTTGATGAGAAAAACTAGCGTACTGAGAACGGCAATTAGACATTGTATTTCGTGTCTTGTATTTTACGTTTTACGGGAAATCCACCCGACAAGCTTTTACGGGCAGGGATAGGGAAAGAGTCACGTCCGCTACTTAGAAGGGTCCACGGCGAAGCAAATGATATCAGCAAACGAACAAACAACGGAAACTACCCCGTCGCTAAAGTAGTTGATCTTTGAAGAAAACAGTGTTGTAGCAAAGTTAAACCACAACTCTAGTAAATGTTTACGGTGTTACCCACATCCATATTTTTGCGCAAGAATGCCATCATGCGCCTCTGTGGCGCAATTGGCTAGCGCGTTCGGCTGTTAACCGGAAGGCTGGTGGTTCGATCCCACCCAGGGGCGTTCAAATTGAAATGTGTAGCAACGTTCCAACTACAGGAGAACGGCAATTAGACATTGTATTTCGTGTCTTGTATTTTACGTTTTACGGGAAATCCACCCGACAAGCTTTTACGGGCAGGGATAGGGAAAGAGTCACGTCCGCTACTTAGAAGGGTCCACGGCGAAGCAAATGATATCAGCAAACGAACAAACAACGGAAACTACCCCGTCGCTAAAGTAGTTGATCTTTGAAGAAAACAGTGTTGTAGCAAAGTTAAACCACAACTCTAGTAAATGTTTACGGTGTTACCCACATCCATATTTTTGCGCAAGAATGCCATCATGCGCCTCTGTGGCGCAATTGGCTAGCGCGTTCGGCTGTTAACCGGAAGGCTGGTGGTTCGATCCCACCCAGGGGCGTTCAAATTGAAATGTGTAGCAACGTTCCAACTACAAGTCGTTTAAACAACATTTTTAGAAACATCCATGATTATTTGCTGACATACACGTTCGGAACCCAAGATTGCTCTACAGATCACCAGATGGCGATAACGTTGATAACTATTGTGACGTATCCCCGTTTCTTATTGATGATAAACAAATTAGCTTGCTTAACAGACGTATAGATGGCGCTGATGTGAGTCGATCATGAATAATTCAAAAGCGATTGTTCTCACCCATGGTCGAACTGAGGACCTTCAGCGTGTAAAGCCGACGTGATAACCGCTACACTATGAGAACGTCTATTCAGTGTCGTCAGCAGTGCTTTCGTTGCAATTGACGACATTACCGTAGAAATACTCAAGTACTCAATTTTCACGTTTAAATTTCGCTCAACATGCATGTTCCCACCCAGGATCGAACTGAGGACCTTCAGCGTGTTAGGCCGACGTGATAACCACTACGCTATGGGAACATTTTTCACACAATCCCTACAGATAAGTTTAGCGACATTTAGTTATTTGACGATCACAGTGGCATAACCCGTCTTACGCGGGGATCGAACCTACGATCGTGTTACTAAGAGCCCCACACGCTCTAACAACTGAGCTATCCACGACATATCTAAAGTCGAACAATGGGATGGACACGCTAAATATCTTCTCAACAAACACATTTTGATGAGAAAAACTAGCGTACTGAGAACGGCAATTAGACATTGTATTCGTGTCTTGTATTTTACGTTTTACGGGAAATCCACCCGACAAGCTTTTACGGGCAGGGATAGGGAAAGAGTCACGTCCGCTACTTAGAAGGGTCCACGGCGAGGCACATGATATCAGCAAACGAACAAACAACGGAAACTACCCCGTCGCTAAAGTAGTTGATCTTTGAAGAAAACAGTGTTGTAGCAAAGTTAAACCACAACTCTAGTAAATGTTTACGGTGTTACCCACATCCATATTTTTGCGCAAGAATGCCTTCATGCGCCTCTGTGGCGCAATTGGCTAGCACGTTCGGCTGTTAACAGACGTGTCTAACTGATCTCCCAAGAGTGACATCTTGCGGTGAGTAAAAAAAACCTAACCAACTATTTGTTCTTTTTTTTTCTCTCTCTCTCTTTTGATTGTATTGTTGCTTGTTTTTCCTTTGTTTCCCCTGTTTTGTTTTGTTAAAGCGCCATTTTGGTATTAGTTCTTTTTTTTTCTTGGCATTTTACCCGCCTCTTTGGCCTTTTGTTGTGGGTAAAATGGGAACGGAATCCCCAGACGTCTGGCCACGTACTGCCGAAATCTCTTTTGGTAATACTGAAGTGACCAGGCATGAATTCTACGAATGTTTCGAGCACGATAGTAATGAATCTGACAGCATCTTTGATGCAGTTTCTCGCTTACCAGGGCGAGCTTTTTGCGTTTTCCGAGTTGGTTTCAAGACCGTCAAAGACCACTTTGAATTCTTGGATAAATTTAGTGCAAAAGAATCTGTCGTCATTAGTGGCAAGGAGGTCCGAATTAGAGTTAGAGATAGGTCAGTTAACCTCGTACGCGTTAGAGTTCAACATTTCAAATTCGATGATGACCTTGGCCTACTAAACAAGAGATTGCGCGAGTTTGGTGTGATTTCTCGGGTGTTTTGGGACACGTATCAGGATAGGTCGCTTCCAAAGTGGAACGGGATAAAGACTGGAGTTGTCAATGTGGATATGGAAATCCACAAGGGCATCCCATCTTATATCACTTTCGGAAGCTACAAGGACCCACTAATGGTGTCTTATGCAGGTCAAATGCACACATGCCACATGTGTGATTCTCCCACCCATGTATTAGCTAATTGCCCCAAGCAACCCCGTAGTTTAACCACCCCCAGCACCATTTCAAAAGGCCCCATGGGAACACGTAGCTATAGTAGTGTACTAACAAATCGTGGGACAGATAAAACTAATAGGAAGGCCCAGGAGGCAGAGCCGATTGGTGGCGGGCAAATGCCAATTACTCCAATCGGTGACGCTGTTTCATTCCCCGAGTTAACCCAGAGGCCAAAGATGTCGACTGTTGTTGTTTTAAATAAAGCTCCGGAGGATCCGATTTCGAAACCCGTTGAAGCTGAGTCTCTTTCTGACACCGATTCTAACGCTGAAGACACTAGCTGTGTGGATTCGTCTGTGGCGTCTAAATGGGTAAGGAAAAAGAAAATGAAAGAGACGAGGGAATTCCGTGACCAACAAAAACAATCAAAAAAAAGGACTCGTACTCCCTTTCCTCCGGCGAGGAACCTTAGGAAATTGAGTCTAATGTAGCTCGGTTGGTTGAACCCGGGTCTCCAACCCGAGAGGTCCCAGGTTCGTTACCTGGTGTGGACACTAATTCTTCTCCAATCGTTTTGGGGGGAGGGGACGAGGTACCACCCGATACATTTGCGTCTGGAGTGCCATCTATTCCATCCATGTTAGATCAGATGGATAAAGAGATGGATGCAACCGTGCTGGTTTCGGTTTCAAACCCTAAGGAGGATATTTCCTTTTCTGATAGGAGTATCCAGCCAGGCCAACGTTCATTTGACAGACGGGAGGCTAATCATGTGAGCGAGACTCAGGAGTCCTTGGGCGTCCCCCTCGGCACTCCACCGACTACTATAACTGATAAAACTCTCAAAGCAATGGAGGCCGTTAGAAGGAAAAAAGGCCACGAAAAAAAGACCCAATCCTCTCACCCAATTTTAAATTTTAATCATGATTAACATCGCGACAGATAATATCAACAGAATATCGTCACCTGACAAACTTCAAATAATACTCAATTTCTTTTTACATCATAAACTTGATATTATATGTTTACAAGAAGTAGTATTCCACTATAACACCGTATTTACTAACCATTACCAGATGCACACAAACCTCGGACCTAGAAAACACGGGACAGCCATCCTAGTACGACACGGCCTTAGCGTCAATAACATTTTGTTTGAACCGGAGGGGAGGCTTATAGCCATGGAAGTAAAGGGTTTTGCTTTCGTATGTATTTACGCCCCATCTGGTGACCAAAATAAAACTTATAGGGACTCTTTCCTCCGGGAAACTATTCCGGCTTATGTTGCCCAGTATAAGGCACCAGCAATTATATTGGGAGATTTTAATACCGTTGACGAGATCGATGACCGGAAAAGTAGCAAGACAACACCACCTAAAATTAGACTAACATTACTAGAACCCCTCCGAGACTTAGTAAAAGCCCTTTCATTAACAGATGTCTGGAGAGATATTCGGAAAAATGAGCTTTGTTTTACGTACATTTGTGCGACTAGCCAGGCTAGATTAGACCGAATTTATTGTCAGCTCCACGTAAAATTTTCTGATATACATTTGCACGAATTACCACTCGGGGATCACAGACCAATCGTAGGGTATAAAAACAGTACTACCCCTCCTTGTGTAGTGAGAAACAAGTCAAGGAACTTATGGAAACTTAACACATCAATCCTCGAGGAGGAAGAATATATAAAATTAGTGCATGTCTTTATTGAAGAAATGTCCCAACATCCATCCCGTATTGGAAACGTAGACCACTGGTGGGAGAACATTTTCAAACCTGGCCTCCGGCGTTTATCAATTAATTATTGAAAAAAGAGAATCTGTGACCAGAGAGTCAAACGGAAATTACTCCAACATCAACTAAGAGAAACCGTGAACAATGCAAATCTCAATCATGCGCGCTACATGGAGTTGAAACGTGAGTTTCTAGCCTGGGAGCGAGAAGCATTGAGGGGATTTGCAATACGTTCACGCGTACAAAGTACAGCCGAAGAAGAGACATCTACCTTTCATATTAACAAGTCAACGAGTAATTTCCAGAAGTCTCTGATCACTCAGCTCAAAACTAATGATAACTGTAAAATTACCCAACCTGAACTGATTAACCTAGAAATAATTAAACATTTCAGTGGAATCTTTCAGAACCAGCCCGCCCCCAATACCCAATTAGCTAGGAAATTTCTAGAAGAGATTAGAGGTGAACTTAACCGTACAAAACCCACTAAAAACGACCGGGAAGTATCAGTGGTAGCTCAGTCGTTAAACAAGCGTTGAATCGAGGAGTACTAGGTTCGATCCCGGAGAAGAGCAATTCCTTAGTGCTTCCATTTACAGTAGGGGAAATTAACAATGCGTTGAGGGCAACTAAAAAGAATAAGGCCCCAGGTACAGATGGCATTCCTTTTGAGTTTTACCTAAAATTCTGGGATGTGATCGGTGTTCATTTTCTCGAGATGATGATTTGTGTCCTCGAAAAGAGAAAGCTTCAACCGTCGCAGGGAAGGGCAGCTATTAGATTAGTCCCAAAAATACCAGAACCGAGTAAAATCACCGATTACCGGCCAATCTCATTGTTGAATACCGATTACAAGTTAATCGCATCCGTATTGGCTTTTCGTCTGAGAAATTCTCTTCAAAACTCGCTAGATTCACATCAAAAAGGTGGTGTACCCGGCCGCTACATCTTTGACAGCTTGTGTTTAATTCGAGATGTGATCGATAATACAGGCCGTAAATCAAAAGAGGTATCTTCCCTCAAACCGGCCGCGATTATCGCGTACGATTTGGAGAAAGCATATGACCTTGTCAATCGAGACGTACTGTGGGAAGTGATGACAGCCATGGGCTACCCACCCCTGTTTGTTGATTGGTTAAAAACACTGTATAGTATAACTGAACTATGCCCATTGAACGGTAATGACATAGTCGGTACTGTGGACAATGCGCAATCCGTGCGGCAGGGGTGCCCTCTGTCAGTCCATCTGTTTGCCCTCTATATTGAACCGCTTTTAGTTTGTTTGTCTAGGGGTATTGACGGAATTGAACACTACGGAAAACGCATCCAAGTTCGTGCATATGTAGATGATCTAGTAGTTTTTGCCTCATCAAGGGAAGATGTACGTCGTGCATGCGAGATTATTCTAGAATTTTGTGCCTGGACAAATGCACGTATTAACAAGGGGAAGACAAAATTACTTGGTCTAGGCATTTGGACCCTACATAAAAGTACATGAACCGTAGTGACACATCGGGCAGCGGGGTCGGCTGGGGTTCCTGAGGCTAAGAGTTCGATCCCCCGTAGAAGCAACCTAAATTAATCACTTTCTAAGCATACATGGTCATATGATTGGATAACCCAAGTAGACGAATTAAAAATTCTTGGAATTACTTTTTCTTCCGAAACAAAAACAACAGTAAAAAACAACTGGAAAAGACAGCTAAACATCATCCAAAATATCCTCATCAAAAACACACACCGTCATTTCACCTTTTATGGCCGCATCCTTTTCATTAAACAACATGTTTTGTCACAACTTGTTCATACAGCCCACGTACTTCCTTGCAACAAAACTCAAGGCCTTCTATTTCAACAAAAATGCAACAAATTCCTTTGGGCACAACGAAGAGAGCACCCACCCCTAAATGTATTGATCCGCCCCCGGCATCAAGGTGGGCTTGGTGTCACTTTACTTTTTCAATTTTTCCTGTCCCTTTTCACTCGTCAAATTTTCAAATCTTTAATCCATCCCGAGACTATTGAGAGAACTGCAGCTGTTTATTGGTTGGGGCCACATCTCAAGAAACTCCTTCCACAAATCACCCAGCCTAGGTTTAATACAACCCATTCATCGCATCCATACTTCACTACCTCACTTTCAACCATCACCAATCTACTTAAGGCTGGCATCTTCACATCGTCAACTGTATCCAATCACCGCGCCACCTACAATCACCTGATCGCTAACATAGGGCAACCAGGAAGAACAGAGATTGCGAAACCAGAACTTGACTGGGCTTCCATCTGGCGTTGGGTGGCTAAAATAAAAGGGGAAAACGCCGAACTGGTCTGGGATTTTAACCATAACCAGCTTCCCACCAAAATGCGTCTCACGAGTCTCAATCTTTCAAACGACGACCAATGCCCTCTATGCAATGACGGCCAAGAAACAGACGACCATCTAATGTTACTGTGTATAGAGAAAGTGGACATCAGTTTATGGCTCCGTATTCAATTGACGAAACTCGGATGTCTAAAACCACTGAAATCAGCAATCAATGGTGACGTTGGAAATGGGCCCAATAAAAGGAAAATACTGGCCCTCATCCAATCCTACATAATCACCGTCTGGACTAGCCGCAGCCATAACCTCACCCCAGCCATAAACGAAATACAGTCTCTCTGGTCAAGCCTCCTTCTTTCAAAAACTCTCTCCAGACGTCAGCTTCTCAATCCTAAATATTCTTCCTAAACGTTCACCACAGATATTTTCTTACCTTCATACAACAATGTTCTCCCTTAATAATAATTATCTCTTGTACCCCCACCCCCCAAGTGTCATATTATTAATCTTCATCTCCACCAAAATCATTTGTTCGTCTCCAATTCCGCATCGAAATGTAATGGTTTTCTCTGTAATTTTCCTCCTTGGCCACAACATGTCATTCATGTCACAAATGCCACAAACGCCCCAACGTATCTGTAAAACAATTTAAATCTTATTTGTGACAATAAATCGTTTTAAAATAAAAAAAAAAAAACGGAAGGCTGGTGGTTCGATCCCACCCAGGGGCGTTCAAATTGAAATGTGTAGCAGCGTTCAAACTACGTTAAACGTGGTCGTTTAAACAACATTTTTAGAAATATCCATGATTATTTACTGACATCCACGGTCGAAACCCAAGATTGCTCTACAGATCACCAGATGGCGATGACGTTGATAACTATTCTGACGTATCCCCGTTTCTTATTAATGATAAACAAATTAGCTTGCTTTACAGGCGTACAGATGGCGCTGACGTGAGTTGATTATGAAAAATTCAAAAGCGATTGTTCTCACCCGGAGTCGAACTTTTTTAATTTTTATTTCCTTTTATTTCAATATTTTTCATAACAAAACGCTATTTTGGGGGCTAATGAATTGAGACGATGTGGCAAACGTTCACAAACGAACAAAACAAAACAAACAGAATGACTTTTTGGGTGCAGACGATATTTTAAAATATAACAATGATTATGAATTTAAAGGGATATAAGATGGCAAATAATGACTGATTTTTAATGAAACAAATAAGAAGATAAAATTACGAAGCAAAAACAATATATCAAATAAAACAAAACAAAACAAAATAAACTTTAAAAACAATTATTTCGATTTATTTCGAGGAGGGGGCAAAATGGAGACCCATAAGTTCTCCACTTCCACTTATGTTGGGATTCCTTCCACGTAGCGTAGATGTAGGCAGCCACGAGAATGAAAATGGTCCGGCGATGTCTTGTTGGCCCGATGTTTCCGCGGATGAAGTTTTCTGGAGGAGTTTTGCAGCCATGGTGACGTACTGTTCCCTCCAACCAGCTCCAAACTTTGTTTCGAAGTCGACAGTAGATGACTAGATACTCATCGGTTTTTGGAAATTGATGACAAAGTTGGCAATTCTCAACGGCGAGGGAGTCAAACCGATGGCTTCTAGTTCGTGTTGGTAGATTTCGCTGGTTGAAGAGAAACATCGTTTCCTTGACGTTGGCAGGTAAGGCTGCAATCTCTCTCCAGATATTTTGCCAGTCCCAATCGGGCCGCAGAATCTCTATCTTCCCCGGACCACTGACCTCCTGGATCCAATGACGATAGGTTTTCCTATGAATCATTGGTTTACCCTGCCCCATAATGCCTGCTCTAAGTAGATCCTTGATCTGACGCATGGGTTCCAGACGTTAAGAAGGTCTCTCGATGACTGCCACTGGCTTGTTTCTGTTGTAAAACTGAAGCATGTTGCGGAGAGGAAAGGATAACCAGAAGCGGAGCAGAGAACTTTCTGGGCTATCAGGACCGGTAAGGACTTTGTATATGAGACATAAGAATAGGGAACGATAAAACAAAGTGGTTTTGATTATTCCCGATCCTAACTGGTTGACAGGAAGGTAAACTACTGACCTCTGAGGCCTTTCTATCCTCCCTATCCAAACAAAAGTCATGACAGCCGACAAGATTCGATCAGCCATTTGGTCACTGCATTGGAGAACTTAGGCTATGTAAACAGTTCTGGAGAGAGCCTTCGCCTCGAGAAAATTCACTCTTTGATGGAGAGTGAATCGACGAGAGGCATTCTCTCTCAGAAAACCTGCAAATGACCAAATGCATGATTCCAGACCCTGTCGGCTGTCTCTGAAATAGATGAAAAAAATTTAATTCCTAGTAAGGGCAAAATCTCGGCTGACGTCAACCATGGCAAAGGCCAGTGTACCCGATTTCACCACCTCCCGAGTCCCAGGGCTTTTGTTTTCTGTTTATTCAACCTTGCCTTAGTGCATTGACAGAAAAGTTCCAAAACCTTTCCAGCAATTACTAAATCATTGTCACATGAAACAAAAATTGTGACATCATCAACTAAGCCTCTGACAACAAGTTCTGGATTAAAAAATCTAATACCCTGGAGTTCATGAGACAAGTGGACAAGTAAAAGCTCGATATATAGAACAAACAGATGCATCGAGGGACATCCCTGTCGGATGGACTGGATGTCATGAATCTCCCCTGCCAATTCCGTACCGTTGAGGATTGAAATTCCTGCTATCGAGTACATGGTTTGTAGCAAACGAACGAAAGTACAAGGGTAACCCATAACCTCCAGTATCGTCCAGAGGACATCCCTGTTAACCAGATCGTAAGCTTTCTCAAATTTTACTTCGACAATAGCATTGCCCATACCTTAAACCGAAGGTTGAGAAGAATCATGGCATCCCCGGTCATCAACGTATTGAATAGCATCCCTATACAAGCATAGATTGTCAAAAATTAATCGACCAGGAACCCCACCTTTCTGGTGAGGTCCAATGGTATCTAGAAGGGTATGTCTCAACCGTCTCGCTAAGACAGATGCCATGATTTTATAATCACAATTGAGGAGAGATATTGGCCGAAAGTCTGAAACCCCACAATCGCCCTGACTTTTAGGAAAGTCTTATCGCTGCTTGCCCCTGAGATGACGTTAAGGTTCCCCTTTCCAGGATATGATTAAACAAATCCAGGAAGTGATGAGCGATTTCATCCCAAAACGCTAGCTAAAACTCGTTGGGAATAACATCGGTACCGGGAGACTTGTTCTTCTTGGTTTGGATAAGTGCTGATTTAATTTCAAGTGATGAAATAGTTACTGTGAGGTTTGGATAGACTTTACAGCAATCCTTTACTCCCTCAAGAAAGCCAGTCCCTGCTAGCATGTCAGGAGAAGATTGACTTTTAAAAATCGATGTAAAATGTGAAACAATTTTTCTAGAAACATCCTCTTTGGTTGTTAAGCACTCGCCATTGGGGGCAATGATTTTCTCAATACGACATCTGCAAAAGTTTTCTCTAGCACGGCTAACATGAAAAATGGTTGCATCCTCATTTTCCTCTCCCTCAAAGCAACGGGATCGAACTCCGAATCCTTTGAGTGTGCTCTCCTCCCAAGACTTTGAGTAGTTTCTCAACTCTTGAAAGGCAACCCAATCAAAGGTGTCTACTTGGGACATCTCTTGCATGCAAGACTGATAAAATAACTTTGTTTCTCTTATTCTTTTAGCCCTTTGTTTGCAATATACAATCGCGATTCGTCTGATACCCGGTTTCAGAACACTCTCCCACCAATTTGCTATGCGTTACTTAGCCAAAGAGGATGACTAGAGCATTGTTCAATGAAATCAATAACAGTTCTTTGGAAACCTTCTTCTAACAAGATCAAAACATTCATTTTCCATAAGCCAACAGTAGATTTTGCAAGATTAGGGATGTTGAGATTGCATGTAAAGGAAGACTGTATCGACTGATGGTCACTAAAAGACAAATGTTGTGAGCAGATAGTTCTAAAATTATCTGCAAAAGCCTTACTAGCATAAATCGGATCAAGTCGAGAAGAACCACCATGGTGATGAAAAGTATTGCCTGGTTTAGTTTTCTTTAGTTTTTTCCAGATATCAATGAGTTCCAAGCCCTCAATCATCTCCTTCAAAGCAAGCTTAATTATTTTAGAAGGACAGGATTGGGATTTGGTTTGTTTCCTATCCTGGATGTCGTCAACGCAATTAAAATCGCCTATCAATACTAAGGGATTATAAGCGCGGATCTAATCTCAGGAAGGGAAATTGGTACTGTTAGGTTTGGGTTTGGCCTTAAACAATCTCTTACTCCCTCAAGGAGAAGGCTGAGTTCTAAAAATTTTTGTGAAATGAGCAACCATCTTTGCTGAAATGTCCTCTTTGGTCGATAAGCAAGTGCTGTTGGGGGCAATGGTCTGATCAATGCAACATTTACGATAGTTATTCCTGGCTCAAGATATGTGAAAAATATTTGTCTCTATCTCTGGCCCTTCGAAACAGCGGGAACGAATCCTATATCCTTTGAGTGTGCTCTCCTCCCAAGATTTTTAGAATTTCCTAAACTAGTGAAAGGCAACCAAATCAAAGGTATCTGCTCCGGCCATTTCCTGAATGCAAGACTGATAGAAAAACTTGGTATGTCTTATCAGTCTTGCTCTTTGCCTAAAATAATCCACCGAAATACTCTTGATACCCGGTTTCAGGACACTCTCCCACCAAATTGCTACATTACTTTCCCTAAGAGGATGTCTAGCAGACTTCTGAATGAAATTTGTTACATATTTCTGATAACCTTCTTCTGACAATATTGAAGTGTTTAGTTTCCACAACCCGGCATGGGATCTGCTACGATTTGGGAGGTCAAGATTGCAAGTAAGTGTGGATTGTACCGACTGATGGTCACTAATCGATAAAGGCTGCAAACAAATATTTAAAAATTTATCTGCAAACGATCGACTAGCATAAATTCTATCAAGCCTAGAAGACCTGGTGTGATAATGGATTGTGTGGCCGGGATCACTATGATCTAGCTTTTTCCAGATGTCTATAAGATCAAAACCAGTAACCATCTCCTTCAAAGCATAACTAACAACACTACCTGGGACAGGGAGGGATTGGATATTTGCCATCTGGTTATCTGTTGAGCAATCATGGGTTCCGACCATGGATGTCAGCAAATAATCACGGATGTTTCTAAAAAAGTTGTTAAAACGACTGGTACTTTAAACATTCCTACACATTTCAATTTGAAAGGCCTTGGGTGGAATCGAACCACCAGCTTTCTTTTTTTTATATTAAAATTATTTTGTATTATCTTACTATTTCAGCTCTTTAGGACATTTAAACAAAATTAAACAAAATAATTCAGGTCGTCGGATGCAGACGTTAACACGGGGAAATAAATGAAAATATGGCAATGATGGGGACCATAGTAACAATAAAAGAAAACAAAAACTAACAAACGCAATGTACGTTGTGGTGGGATAATACAATGAAATAAAACAAAACAAAAGAAAACAAAGCAGAAGACGTGGTAATGAAATAACTAAACAAAAAAAACAAAGGCCATTAATATTGGGAAAGGGAAATACAAAACAAACTAAAACAAACAATATATACTAAAATTTTGATTAGAATTAAAAAGGAAATAGGGTTCTAGGATGACGAAGGGCTTTCCATAGGCTCTCTACTTCTTCTTGACGTGGGACGCGTAGATTAGTCTTTGCCTTCCAGGTAGTGAAGGGGTAGGCAGCCAGAAGATTAAATGAAAGCTGAAGAATTCCTGTTAGCCCATAATGGCCACGTATCAAATCTTCCTTTGACAAACTGCAGCCCAACTGCCGTATAGTTCCTTCCAACCAGCTCCATACGATGAGGCGCTCAGGACACTGGAACATCAGATACTCATCGGTTTCGAAATTTTGATGGAAGATTTGACATAATGCATCCTTGGTGGGGTTCAATCGATGGTATCTGGTCCTGATAGGGAGAAGTCACTGGTTGAACAGGAACATCGTCTCTCTGATCTTTCTTTGAAGGGCTGCAGCCTCCTTCCAGATACGTGGCCAATCCAGATTAGGCGTCCGGATCTCCTGCTTTTCCATTGTCGTCACCTCCAGGATCCAATGGTTGTATATTTTCCGATGGAGACCATTGGATTCCCCTGCATCAGGAATGGAGGATGCAAAAAGATGTTTGATTTGATGCAGGGGTTTCTGAAGGTAATAGGGTCTCCTCATGACTGCCAGGGGTACGGTGTTGTTCCTGTAGAGTAGGAGTAGAGTCCGGAGAGGGAAGGACATCCAATAACGAAGTAGAGAGCTTTCTGGACTGCTGGGGTCTGTCAGGATTTTATACACGGGGTACAAGAAAAGGGAACGGTAAAAGAGGTGTGTGTTGACCATTCCCAGTCCCCCTTTTTTGACAGTGCGGTATATTATATTTTTTTCGGCCTTTCTACTTTCCCAATCCGTAGGAATTTCATGAAAGCCTTCGAAATCTGGTTAGCAATATTTTGATTAGAAGGAAATAGCTGTGCAATGTAAACAGTTTGGGAGAGAGCCTTCAACTTGAGGAAAATTACCATCTTGTAAAAATTAAGACGTCGACAGGCCTTCTCTCGCCCAATACCATTTAGAGAGCCGAATGCATCATTCTTAACCCTTCCAGCTGTCTCGACTATGGAGTGGGAAAATTTGATTCCTGAAAGGGACAATGTTGGTGCTGACACAAGCCACTCAAGAGGCCAAATTATTCTATAGCTCCAAGTCCCGAGTCCCTGGGCTTTTGTTTTCTCCTTATTCATCCTTGCCTTTGTCAACTGACAGAACAAGTCAAAGACGTGTCAAACCCTGGTAAAATCTTCGTCACAAGAAATGAAAAAGGTGGCATCATCAACAAAGGCTCTGACAGTGAGTTTTTCATTAAACAATTATATACCTAATATAATAAACCATAATATACCGAATCCCAGAGTTGGAAGAGTCATGGCATCCCCGGTCATCAACGAATTGAATGATATCTCTATAAAGGCATAAATTATCAAAAATCAATCGACCAGGTACCCCACCTTTTTTATGTGGCCCAATGGTAAATGACAGTGTCTGCCTCAATCGTCTCGCTAAGACAGATGCCATGACTTTGTAGTCACGATTCAAAAGAGAAATTGGCCGAAAATTAGAAATTCAACAAGGTCCTGAAGACTTGGGAATTAGCCTGATCACCGCTTGGTCCTGCGAAGACGTCGGTGCTTTCCTTTCCAGGATATAATTAAACATATCCAAGAAATGGGGTGCGATCACGTCCCAAAGTTCTACGTAAAACTCGTAAGAAATGCTATTAGTGCCGAGGGACTTGTTTGACTTCATTGGCAACGCACACCGTGAAAGATCTGGTTGAATTTATCAGGCCACACCTCCTGAAATGTGATACAATGTCTTGTGAGGAAGGCCATTCTCCTGGCATTCCCATCCACAACGGAAAATTAGTCGATTGCGTTTTAGACAAATTTCTTTCTCCTTAAATAATTTCTTTCTTCTTCCAATAAGCAATTATGCTAATTACATATGAGCAAGGGGAAAACCTAAAATAGCATTCAAAAAAAAGAAAACTTTTATTACGGAAATATAGAAATTTTTCATGAAAAAATAATTTACCTTGTTAGTTTTGCTGTTTTTTAATTTCATTTCGTGCCCATGACAGTAAGAAGGTTCAACGTGGATGTAAATGGTGAATTATTTCGCAATCACACCATCACTTTGGAAATGACATCTTCATTCTCAGGATTGTCCGCTGCCAACATGACTCCTCTTCCACGCCGCTTAGCAATTATTATTTTTTCCTGTAGTCCAGTCTGGTTTTACTTGTTTGTAAAATACGCCTACTCTGCTTTGGAAGATAATAATGACCAACACGGGTTGAAAAGGCAGAATTTCCACGTTTTATTTCTTGAGAAAAGACACTCACGAAAATTACACACTTTCGACTTTCAATCCTTTTTTACGTCAGTGCTGGCTCCACCGTCGTCTGCTTCTTTCTCTTGCCCGCCTACCGCCTCCTGGTGACGGTTCACCACAGTCCGGGCCGGCTGACGATGGAATTACTCGCGAGAACCTGAAATGAAGCAAAGTTTGACAACCGGGCGGGTTAGTTCAGAACGTTCAGTTTTTACGGTTAACGTGCGGACAACTCCGTCGCTTCCGGGAAACACTTTCGTAACGCCGGCAACGCTTTTGCTACCTCCTTTTCCAATACCGGTTCTTCCACCCGCAACGTTTTTCCCACCGCCTACGCTGATTCCGGCTGTTGCAACATACAGTCCAGCAAGTTCGAATTACTGTACATACGCCGAGCCATACGTACCAGCACTTTTTTGTACGACAACTAACAGCTAAGGATCTTTTTAAGTTAACCGAATTTGTTCTTAAAGGTGTGGAAAAATAAAGATTTAGTGTTGCGAGGATTGTTGGCGACAACACCTCTACCAACGTAAAGATGTTTCGAATGTGGAGCCCTAATGGCAATCTCGTCCATTCATTCAACAGCCTTTCGATGAGTATCGATTGTTATTTTTCAAGTTTTGACAACACACATATATTGGAAAACATACGCAATTTGCAGGCAGATCGGATATTTGACATATGTGGTCAACTTGTTTCTTTTAAATTAGTAAGAAGAGTTCAAGAAATTCAAAAAATTTTTCCATTCTTCCGTCCCTATCGCAATCTTACTGACAAGCACACAAACCCAAACACATTGGACAGAATGAAAGTTAGACTTGCTTATGATGTGTTCAGTGACGAACTCATAGCAACATTTGAACTGTTCAAGAAATACGGAGCAGAGGATTTTACAAATGAAGTAAATGTGAACGCTACGATCACATTCATGAAGCACGTAAACATTTTTTTTTCAAATTCACGATATGAGTAATACGACGCAACATATCCGCAAGCGATTGGCTATAAAAAAGTATTTCACAAGAGCTAATGATCCGCGATTGAAGTATCTTGAAGAAACTCTGCCCAATTACTTCAAAAAATGGAAGTAACACACAACGAAAACTAAGAATACTCTTGGTTTTCTGAGTAAATAAAACCATGAAGCACTGATTTTTACTTGCGCATCAACCGCAGCATGCGTCCGCTATTTGCTATCGGAACGAAACTTCAAATTCGTTTTGACCAGAAAATTTTCCACTGACAACATTTGAAGAATGTTTGGCGCTATTCGTACAATGGGAAGGGGGGACAATAAATGTTACGTCGCTTCTGCCTTTCGCAATCAACAAGATTCTTCGCATGAATATTTGTCACAATTCAATCCATAGCAATGTCCCAATAAAAATTGACAAGGAGACAATGGCTAATTTACTGAAGGAATCTACGAATGGAAATTCATCTAAAAACGTACGAACTATAACTGCTCTCAAACAACTGGAGAATTCTACACTAGCCATTCTTGCTGAGTTAACTAAAGTCTCAGGTGAAACCACTAAAATGATCCTTTCTAACATCTAAATTTACAATACCTAACTTTGTTTACTAGATTACCCATTCAAAGGAACGGGAACAGCAGCTGTTGCGAGAGTGGGGTGATTTATAATAAGATGTTTATACGAACGACAGGAATGCCTAAGTTGCATTGGAAAACTGGAAACAATCAATGAAACCAGTCAACAGAAGAGTGACTTCTTGAAACTGGTTTATGAAACGGGTAATACTTATTTTTTCCTTTTGCTCTTAGACTACGTTATAAATCTCATACAAATTAGATATAGGAGGTTTGTTTTACCCGAGTTGGCGTTTTGTTTCCTGGCTGGTCACCATCGAAAAATTCCTGCGAAAAGTTGTTCCTTTGATACACGGGGCAACGCACATCGTGAAAGATCTGGTTGAATTTATCTGGCCACACCTCCTGAAATGTGATACAATGTCTTGTGGGGAATGCCATTCTCCTGGCATTCCCAGAGAATGGCATATAAGAAATATATTAGAAATATTAAATAATTTCTTTCTTCTTCCAATAAGCAATTATGCTAATTACATATCAGCAATGGGAAAACCTAAAATGGCATTCAAAAAAGGAAAATTTTTATTACGAAAATACAGAAATTTTTCCTGAAAAAATGATTTACCTTGATAGTTTTGATGTTTTTAAAATTTCATTTCGTGCCCATGATAGTAAGAAGATTTTACATGGATGTAAATGGTGAATTATTTCGCAATCACACCATCACTTTGGAAATGACATCTTCATTCTCAGGATTGTCCGCTGCCAACATGACTCCTCTTCCACGCCGCTTAGCAATCAATTTTTTTCCTGTAGTTCAGTCTGGTTTTACTTGTTGAATCGTCTCTTTTTTACAATTGACTAATTGATTGCATCCGCAGAAATACAGCTATTATTCATCAGCTATTATGTCACCTAAAGCCATGTTTCAAAAGCTGGCTTCTTAAGTCCGAAGAGATAGTTCAGCTTGTTCTTGACTTGAGTCACTCTGGATTTGCTTCATCTACTTTTAAAGAGTCGATTGAATGTGCTAAGTTAATTTGTTGGTGGTAAAGGTGGTGATAACGTAAAGACAGCAACATAGCCATTCTTCTCGCATATTCCCTGTGTTGGACAAATAAAAAAAAAAGTTTTAACATTCAAATCAGAAAATGTTAATGGAAACTAGCTTGGTTACCTGGTTGTATGCAAATATGCTGACATAAGTTTTCGACACTGGCAAAATCAAACTGCTGATAATTTGAAACTGTAATTCTGGCAATCAGAACAACTAAGGAGCCCACGAACATGTTCAATTTCACTGATAACTCAACAACCAGCAGTTGTAAGACTCCATTCATCTCGACATACCATTCAGTTAATTCCACTCTCTATGTTAGTTCATAACTTCATCTAGAAGAGAAAAACAGTTGTAAAATAAGTGAAGGTAACAAAAATACTAAATCAATTTAAAACTATGTTACCTAATGCACGTATCACTCGGATATTTGTTGCAATATTTAGAGAAGTGATTGAACTTGCACGACGTGAAGAACTTTTACAGCAGTTTACACTTCAAATACACATATGACGAAATACTTTCAACTTATCAAGTAGGCCACCATAACCATAACCAAGAAAAACTCTTTATACAAACAAAAACAAACGACGAAATAAACGTCAGGTTAGCAACCGTAACACCTTCCATTCCTTCTCTGAGAGCATTTACATCGATAGAAAAAAATACAAACCAATTTTTTAACTATCGCCCCTAGACGATAAACAAGCTCCCGTGGCTTTACTTGGGCGGAGCCTAAAAAGAGGAAGGGAAGCCGATTTGGCTTCAAGAAAATTCCCAATCCTTTCGGCTTCCTTAAATAAAGCAGGCTATGGTGTGATCCAGACCGTGGCGGATGCAATACACTGTGACAGCTTGGTTGGTACACGAGTAGTGGACTGTATGACTACGAGTATATTTCGTCAATCACGATAATCAAAGTCAGGAATTCTACCAAACCATCTAGAACATGATATAGGTTAGTCAGGGATAAATCAGGGATACAGAAAAAAACGGAGCTTAATCGAATCAACTGAAACACACTAAGAGAGACTCAGACACTCAAAACTACAACATGGTGTCAGAAGTTGTCGAGCATTTTTAAAATTTTTTTATTGGTATTTAATGATTGGAGTGTTTTGCCACCATTTTTTTTTGCCACAGGGGAGTGGTATTGCTTATACAACCTTCGACAGGTCTGTGATCACCGAATTGTTAATTGTGTATTTGGATATTGGAAAGATTTAACGGGCTGATGGAGAAAAATCGGGCCTAACCTTGCCTGGCCAGTTGCACAATTGTACGTCCAACCAGGTTCATTTTTTCCGAATTTAACTCCAGACATCCGTTAGTTTGAGAGGCTTCACCAAATCTTTAAGGAATTCTTATTGTGCTACTTTGTTTTAGGAAGTTGTGGTTTTACTTCTCTTTCTCTCTTAAAAATTGTCCACAGCATTAAAATCTTCCAGGACAATGGCTGGTGCCTTATACTTGGTTACGTGAGCAGGAACATTTTGACGGAAAAAAAATCTCTGTTAGTTTTTCTCTGGTCACCAGATGGAGCGTAGATCCACACGAATTTGAGGTCCTTTATCACCATAGCAAAAAGCCTCAACTTGGGTTCGATCAAAACATTTTCAGTGAAAAGAACGTGCTGTTCTAGAATGGCTGAAAACATCTGGTAATGTCTGTTGAAAATAGGACAAGAGTGGAATGCAGTCATGTAATATCGAGTTTGAGTTTTAAAAAATCTAATATAATGTGTCTTTTTTCAGTAGAGAAATCATGGCGATATTATTTGTTGCGATGTTAACTATGTTTATCTATTTAAATTTTCGCATACATGGCTTGTTTGGCTATCACATTGCTGTTGTATGGACTGAGTACTTTCTGAAGATAACGAAACTATCATCCGGCGTCGAACCCGGATCCTCGTCGATTGTATTCATGTCACTATCCACCTCGTTCTCTCTCGTCAGGTGAAATTCTACCTATTCTTTTTGGGGTATTTTCTAGAGTTTTGCAAATTTTCCCTGCAATATTAGCAATGGAAATATTGCACGACATACTACATCTTTCCTAGATGAGGAAAAAACTACTAGATCATCTACATATGCACGAACTTGGATGCGTTTTCCGTAGTGTTCAATTCCGTCAATACCCCTAGAAAACTTAAAGCGGTTCAATATAGAGGGCAAACAGATGGACTGACAGAGAGCACCCCTGCCGCACGGATTGTGCATTGTCCACAGTACCGACTGTGTCACTGCCGTTCAATGGGCATAGTTCAGTTATACTGTACAGTGTTTTTAACCAATCAACAAACAAAGGGGGGGGGGAGGGGGGCCCATGGCTGTCATCACTTCCCACAGTACGTCTCCATTGACAAGGTCATAAGCTTTCTCCAAATCGTACGCGATAATGGCAAACGGTTTGAGGGAAGATACATCTTTTGATTTACGGCCTGTATTATCGATGACATCTCGAATTAAACACAAGCTGTCAAAGATACAGCGGCCGGGTACACCACCTAATTTATGTGAATCTAGCGAGTTTTGAAGAGAATTTCTCAGACGAAAAACCAAAACTGATGCGATTAACTTGTAATAGGTATTTAACAATGAAATTGGCCGGTAATCGGTGATTTTACCCGGTTCTGGGATTTTTGGAACTAGTCTAATAGCTGCCCTTCCCTGCGACTGTTGAAGTTTAGTTTTCTCTTGTCGAGGGCGCAAATCATCATATCCAGAAAATGAACACCGATCACATTATTATGAAGACCAGAATAAAAAAAAACTCAAAAGGTATGCCATCTGGGCCTAGGGCCTTGTTCTTTTTAGTTGCCCTAAAGGCGTTTTTAATTTCCACTACTGTAAATGGAAGCACTAGGGAACTGTTACTCTCCGAGATCAAACCTAGTACTCCTCGATTAAACGCTTGGGCGTTTAACGACTGAGCTTCTATTGATAAACCCGGTTCGTTTTAGTGGTTTTTGTACGATGTGCACCTTTAATCCCTTCTTTTCCTCATCAGCACCTCTAATCCCATTTAATTAGGTATTAGGGGCGGGCTGGTTCTGAAAGAATCTACTGAAATGTTTATTTATTTCTAGGTTAATCAGTTCAGTTTGGGTAATTTTGCGGTTATCATTAGTTTTGAGCTGGGTGATCAGAGACTTCAGGAAATTGCTCGTTGACTTGTTCATCTAAAAGGTGGATGGTCTTCTTCAGCTGTACTTTGTACGCGTGAACGTATTGCAGATCCCCTCAATGCTTCTCGCCTCCAGGCTAGAAACTCACGTTTCAACTCAATGCAGTGTGCATGATTGAGATATGCCTTCCTCGCGCTATCTTTTGGTTGATGTTGGAGTAATTTCCGTTTAATTCTCTGGTCACAGATTCTGTTTTTACAATAATTAATTGAAGAAGGCCTGAGGACAGGTTTTAAAACGTTATCCCAGCAGTGGTCTACGTTTTTAAACGGGATGTATGTTGGGACATTTCTTCAATAAAGACATGCACCCATTTTATATGTTCTTCTTGCTCTAGGATTGATGTGTTAAGTTTCCATAAATCCCTTGACTTGTTTCTCACCACACAAGGAGGGGTGGTACTGTTTATATACCCTACAATAGGCCTGTGATCCCCGAGTGGTAACTCGTGCAGATGTATATCAGAAAATTTTACGTGGTGCTGACAATACCCTCGGTCTAATCTAGCCTGTCCAGTCGCATAAATGTGCGTAAAACAAGGCTCATTTTTCCGAATATCTCTTCAGATATCTGTTAATGATATGGCTTTTACTAAATCTCGGAGGGGTTCTAGTAATGCTAGTCTGCTAGTGGTGTTGGCTTGCTACTTTCCCGGTCATCCATCTCGTCAACGGCATTAAAATCTCCCAATATAATTGCTGGTGTCTTCTACTGGGCAACATAAGCCGGAAAAGTTTCCAGGAGGAAAGAATCCCTGTTCTATTTTGGTCACCAGATGGGCCGTAAATACACACGAAAGCAAAACCCTTTACTTTCATGGCTATCAGCCTGCCCTCCGACTTAAAAAAAATGTTGTTGACGCTCAGGCCGTGTCGTACTAGGATGGCCGTCCCTTGTTTTCTAGGTCCGAGGTTTGTGTGCAACTGGTAATAGTTAGTAAATGCGGTGTTATAGTGGAATACTTCTTGCAAACATATAATCAAGTTAATTATGTAAAAAGAAATTGAGTATTATTAGAAGTTTGTCAGGTGAGGATATTCTGTTGATATTATATGTTGCGATGTTAATCATGATTAAAATCTAAAATTGGGTTTAGAGGATTGGGTCTTGTTATTATGGCCTTTTTTCCTTCTAACTGTCTTCATTGCTTTGAGAGTTTTATCTGCTATAAAAGTTATCACGTCAGATTTACACGCTAAAGGTCCTCAGTTCGACCCTTAGTGAGAACAATCACTTTTGAATTTTTCATGATCGACTCACATCAGCGCCATCTATACGTCTGTAAAGCAAGCTAATTTGTTTGTCTCAAAAAGACATGGGGATGCGTTATAATAGTTATCAACGTTATCGCCATCTGGTTATCTGCAGAGCAATCATGGGTTCCGACCGTGAATGTCAGCAAATAATCATGGATGCTTCTAAAAATGTTAAAACGACTGGTAGTTTGAACATTACAGCGCTACACGGTGTAGCGCTAATTTCAGTAGTTTATCATGCTGTCAACCAGGGAGGATTGGGAATGATCAACAGCACTTTTTTTATTCCTGTTCTTATGTCCCATATAAAAAGTCCTTACCGGTCCTAATAGCCCAGAAAGTTCTCTGCTCCGCTTACTTCCGCTACTTCTTCAACGAGCGGCTTCTACCAATAGAACTAGATGCCATTAGTTTGGCCCCTCACCGACTAGTATTGCCGATTTTTTCACCAGAAACCGATGAGCATCTAGTCATCTGCTGTCCACTTTGAAACAAAGTTTTGAGCTGTTTCGACGGAACGGTACGTCGCCATCGATACAAAACTCTTCCAGAAAACTTCATCCTCAGCGATATCGGGCCAACGGATCATCTTCACTCTCGGTGCTGCCTACAACTACCCTACGTGGAAGGAAAGAAGTCGTAACCGGATTATTACACAAGTGGAAGTGGAGAATTTATGGGTCTTCTTTGTCTTTGTTGACTATGGGTCTATTTTACCCTGTCCTCATGAAATAATTATGTCATTGTTTTCTTTGTTTCGTTTTATTTAATACTTTTTTGCTTGTCATTTAATCCATTTTTTTTAAGTTTACATTTAATTTAGTTTTAATTAAGTTTAAATTGGTCATCATATATTCTTTCTTTTTATATTCATTATTTTTTTATTTTAAAACATCGTATGGACCCAAAAAGTTTTCTGTTTGTTTTGATTTTTGTTTGCTAATAATTGCCATATTATTTAAATTTAACTGCTCCTAAAATAGCGTCATGTAATTTAAAAAATGAAATATTGTTGGAATAAATGGAAATTTTAAATTTAAAAAAATTTATCCTTGGTGAGAACATGAAAGTTGAGCGAAATTCAATGGTGAAAGATATTGAATTCTTGAAATTGATACTTGAGGAAAATAAAACATAAAAAAAAATTTCCACTCCCCCAAAGAGATGTTAACACTGAGGACCTACCGGAAAGCTGATGACCTAATTTGCATACCAGTAACGCTGAATATGAATAAGAAAATATAATTTTTTTTAGCATTTCTATTCAGAAAGAGGAGCATATCAACATGATCTGCACTAAGTCGGCTTCTTTTTTCTCGAATAAGATCCCCAGCAGCAGAAAACAACATATCTGATGGTACGGATGTAGCAGGAAAAAAAAATTTACTACATCAATGAAGGGTCGGATACATCCGGCTTTTTTTTCCATAAGCCAATACTCCAGTGGATCTGTTGACCAAGGAAGATATGGCTTTCGCAGGATATCCCGTATGTTCACGGTCACACAAGTGGTCACATCCGAAGACTCCCCAGTTCTCGCAGTATTTACCGCCCTAATCATGGAGTCGTGAAATGACCTACAAGTGTTTGGAAGCGAAGAAATTTCGACTGCGACATCTTCGGTTGATCCCTGATTGATCGCTAGCCTCCATTCTCTCTAAACTCTTTTTTCAGCCATCTCACTTCCACCCTGAATTCCAGGGGAGAGATAGATCCTATTTTTCTTGAATCTAAATATAAACGTTTGTTATTTTATACAGGCCCAACTTCAAATATAGTTCCGTGATTATTACCTTGGATCGAGTAAGGTGGTAACCAAATGAACTGTACTTTTCTCCGTCGTTATGTGGAACCGATCATTAATATTTGTTAATAGATCAGAACTCATCTTTTTCAAAATTGGGCAGCATCCTGTGATGTTTAGTGCTCCAAGGTTATGCTGAAGTATCCTTATTGAGGGAATAACCTTAGATATTGAAGGATAATACTGAGAGCTGAGGTCGGTCGTCACTTCATCAAATGGGTTCAACATGTTGCAAACACTACCCTCTACTGTCGCATTTTATAACTATGCATGTTTCTCCCTTCTGTATGATTTGCATGTCCACCCCCAGATGGCGGATTGCGCCGGAGTTGACAATAAGTCTCTCTGACAATTAGACAGAGAGTCGGGATCGACTATAAAACGGATTGCCATACTGAAGTGATTTGATTCGTTGCATGACGATTCCTAGAACGAATTCCAATTTTTCACAATCCATAACTTCTTCCTCTGGCTCAGCAAATAAATCATCAAGTTCCTTTTTGGTTTTTTTTTAAATACTGATTTAGCTTTTCAGATACTTCATCGCCAGATGGGTATTTACCGTTGACTTTTTCAAATATATTATCACCACAACTTAACGGAGCATCATTTTTACCAAGCGGTGACCATAACATCGCAGGAGGCTCAGCATAGTATTGTGGTGTTTCAACTGGTTGTGCTGAATGATGTGGTGTTTCAGTTGGTTGCATATTTAGACAATCATTCGGAGATATTACTTGTGCATTATTTTCCTGAATGTAACGCTCCATTTCATTAACTGATGGAAATTTAATTTCCATGACGTTTTCGAGTGTCAAAACATTTGTCCTTGCCGCGATTGTTGCAAGAGAGGGACTTTTGGATTTGGACAATGCTGATCGTTTCCTATCTGAACCAGAGGGACTTTTCCTTTCAGCCTGGGAAGGACCCAAATCGTGACGAGAGCTGCTTGTTGATGGCAATTGTCTGGAACGGTAGCTGTTCTGTCTTCTCATTCTCGATGGAGAACGACTGAAATCGTTGCGAGATGGACTCCTTGACAATAAACGTTTTTTTTCTATAGTAGGATTCCATACTTTTACACGGTGAACGACTGGAACCGTAGCTATCCTGTCTTCTCATTCGCGTTGGAGAAGGACTGGAATCGTTGCGAGATGGACTCCTTGACAAAAGGCGTCTTTTTTCATAGTAAGATTCAATACTTTTAAACGGCGAACGACTGGAACGGTAGCTGTTGTGTCTTTTCATTCGCGTTGTAGAACGATTCGAATCGTTGTGAGATGGACTCCTTGACAATAGACGTCTTTTTTCATGATAAGATTCAATACTTTTAGATCGAGAACGACTGGAACGGTAGCTGTTGTGTCTTCTCATTCGCGTTGGAGAACGATTCGAATCGTTACGAGATGGACTCCTTGACAATAGACGTCTTGTTTCGTAGTAAGATTCAATACTTTTAGTCGGAGAACGACTGGAACGGTAGCTATCCTGTCTTCTCGTTCGCGTTGGAGAACGACTCGAATCGTTGCGAGATGGGCTCCTTGCTTCATGGAAAGATTCAACACTTGTGGACGGAGAACGACTGGGACGGTAACTATTCGGTCTCGTGATTTGCGTTGGAGAATGACTTTGATCGTTGCACAAGGAGCTCGTTGGGGGAGATGAACTTTGTTCAGAAACGACAGCAGGAGAAAAGGCAGAAGCAGAAGACGAACTACATTCGTATTTGTTTACCCCAGCCAATGGCATTTCCTCGAAACTAAAATATAGAAAAAGTGATAAGGTGTTTATAAATACTGTATAAAAATCAATTACCATTGGTTCTCCCTGTGAGTGAGCATCCTTGATCTTGCAACCTCCCTATTGCAATCCCGGCATGTTACTGTCGGTATTTGAAAATTAGGATCGGGTGTTCCAATGATGCTGTTTTGCATTGGAATGATGTACACCATTTTTGGAAATATTCCCTATATATAATAACAACTGTTAAAAGATGTTTTAGTTAAAAATTGCATACAAAATTTCAGTAACCTTAAGTGATTTTCCATCGGGCACGTTACTCATCACATGCTTCAAAAATTTTCCGATTTTCATACATAAAAAGTATCCTCCACAGGTGGCCAGGCCTTTAAAAACACTAAAGAGAACAGTTCAGCACTACAATTTCAACAAATGTTTTAACATACATACTTCTCTATTTCACAGCACAACTCAGCACTGCTCCAGTCTCGGTAATATTTCACGTTCCTAATGCCCAAGGAGAGGCTTGAGAGTTCTTCCAGTTGTTCTTCGTCTGGGCATCTGTATTTGGGCTCCCATATTTCTTTCATGCAGCAGAAATAATGTTCACATGGCTTAAGGAGACTATCCTTACTTTTTTTGGCTCGTTCTGCCACACCACTTTTATCTGCAAAAACACAACATGCTATAACATTTTAAGGGGACATATTGATCTTATATTGCTTACCTTTTTTGTATTTTACGAAACTCACGGCCAACTCCTCCTCGCGTTCAGTCAATGACAATCTTGGCAACACATCTTTTACAGTTTGAAAAGTCCGGTTTCCCTTTCTGGCTTCCAACAACCGGTTTTGCTCCAGTAACTGAGCTTGTAATCTCATAATTTGAGCTAACCAAAACAGGTGAAATTTAATACAGAATTTATTAAGATTAACACTTGGTATTTACCGTCTTTATCCAGCTCACCAGGTTTCATCATCTCGAAACAGGAAACACACAAATACAAATATTCTACGCGAATTCAACGTGGGTAGCAGACACCACACCAATCACACCATGAATAAAACGTGGTTTTCCAATACGGTACTGACAACATAAGCGATTTACAGCTGTGACCGCTAGATGGACAGAGCATTAAAAAAATATAAAAAAGGGAAAAAAAATAAAAAGTTTCGTGGTAAAACGGATTGCCATAATCGACAGAACGTAAAGAGGTAGCTTTGCTTGAAGCTGGCTAGCCTCGCGTAAGTCGTTAAGAAGGAGCCTTGTGTAAACTGGCTACCCTTCGCGTATATTGTGTAATTTGTTATTATGTACTACTTTGTATGAATATTTGTTGCTAGTGCTTGTGCTAGTAAAGTAAACTGTAACAAACATTTCAGCCGAACCCGCCAAGCCCTAGTAAAGCTTTTTGGGTTCAAAGTTGTGTGGTGTGATGCACTCATTTAAATCTCTTTATTTCTAGTGTAAAAAGGGTGCGAGTTACTTTAACGCATTATTCCCATTAAAAAACATGTTTCGTTATTTGCCAAGAAACTGCGTGTCATACACCCCTTTCATATTGGTCTAAACCTGGACATTTCCTAGGTAAAACCGTCCACTAACTTCCCAACTGAAATGATTGAAATAAATAGTTCACAAGTTTTCAGAACCGTTGTTGTCAGCGTTTTATTCCGGTGATACACACCGAGAACAGAACAGTCTTCTTATAAATATTCTAGGTGCACGCAACTAGTATTGCACGAAAAAAAACCTGCATATCAGAACGACTAAATCCAGAAATAGTGTTGCTGTTTCCCACAAAGTTTTTCTGCGTTCTAATCTGGGTACTCACACTATATATGAGACAAAATAGAAGGGAAATAAGCGGTTAGTTATACGCAGCTGAGCCGGGTTTTAAGTACGACACTTGTTGTATTTCAATGAAAAAGATTTTCAAAAAAGTTGTCGACAATGCCATCTAAAGTTAAACGTGCTAAAGGGTTATATTGGTATATCACCTTTTTTGGTAAGCGCGCGTAAAATTGAACCAGAAATGCATTTGTTTATTATTAACAAGTAAACAAACAAGATTCTTACGTGCGCCATTATATATAAATGAAATACTGTAACATACAAATTATTATTATATTTGAATTTTATATTGAAATACAGACGAGGTAAAATATAAATGGAATCAGGATAATAGAGTTAAACTCTATGTCCATACCTGCAGAGGACTTTAGCGTCGAAAGCTGGGATTTTTTAAATTTTTATAAAATTAAATTATTGTCACACCCAAATGAGCATTACCGTAGTAGGTGTAAGTAAAACATTATCACTCGGGAAAATATATTATTAATTTAAGGACATTTCAACAGTAAATGCATATATTTACAATGTCATTATCTGTGATTTAACAAAACACACTAGAGGATAGGGGACACTAGTCACCAAGTTTGTAGATGCAAGTAGATATCATAACGTAGGCCGCGGCGCACACTAGCTTTCTTTTGTTTTCGGACTACTCCCTTCTCTAACGCACGGTAGCAGACGTCACCCACGTTTTTCAATGCACATGCCACAGTTTAACGACTTAACGACTAAAACGACTATGAAAACTCTGTGAATGAAGTATATATTAGTGATATTTTATTTTTTCAACGTATATTTAACCTCAATCTATTGACATGCAGGGAACCAATGTTTTCAAATTTAAAACAAGTGTAATGGAGAAAATAGTACAACCAGGGCCGTCCTGTGAAAATTTGGAGTGTGCTTTCAGGTACTTTGAAACAGCTTACCTAGAAATATTTGTAAAGTCAACTAATTGTGTTTATCATTGTTTCGTGGTGTGCACAATCTTCAATTAGGGAGATTACGCATACATTGGAAAGGCAACTACAATATGGAAATTGACATGATGGGTGGTGCTGACGGAGGCATCATGCAAGGTTCGATGAAATATTTCTTGGTGAGAACTGTGGAAACCGATGAAGATTACAAAGAGAATACTTTCTTCACCTGTCTCCCAACCACATGGATATCTAAATGCAAGCAGCTGATGTTGTATCCATCAGTGGGGCTCCATTGTGTTAGTGGCGTAAACATTGAACCTCCAAAATGGAGAAGCAATGTGTTTAAAAGATTCCGTTTCCCCACTCCCGATTGGATTGAATACGATATTGTACACATCTACAACCTTCACAAACCAGGTGAGATAGAATCAAGATTTATTTTAACCAACTATTGGTTTTGTTTAGTTTCTGTTTGCCATTTCGCAAAGAAGAAGGGGTGTGAAGTTGTCAAAGTAGCAAGACTTCAACAACTGGTTCGGGATGCCAGAAAAGTGAACTTAAGAGTATATCGGGCAAGCAACCCGCCTAATGAAGATCTCAATAATGACGATGATGGCATTGTCCCTTAATGCAATTCAAGATTCTGATGGTGTCCTTACACAAGAACACATTTATCAACTAAATGCAGCCATAAACAAATTTTCCCTTTGATTTTTTTCCTTAGTCATCTATTGCAGGCCCCATTATGCATTTAATTTATTATATTTCATTGGATAAATGCAATTGTGCTTCAGTTAAATTGTTTCATTTTCATCTGTTGACGCCTGAAATAAAATGACAGTACAAAAATTCAATTAAATAACGTATATTTGCAATTATTTTCTGTTTACCGTCAATATACACATAATTTTGAAGCGTTATTAACTGGTGTAACAGACCAGTACGTAGGTACCATTCCAAAGTGGTATATTACACCAGTAAAAAAGAAGGGGTTCAAACGGTTATAAGAAGCTGTAATGTAGTGTTTGGAAATCGGGAAAACTTTCGGGGACATAACTCGAACTATAACGGGATTCATTCGGTGAAAAGCACCATAAATAAACTGATATAACATACCCCAAAACCAAAAATAGAACGACTTATGTTTACCAGTTTGATACCCGCCCTATCACGCAAACAAGTGGGTGTAACACGAATGTTTAACACCCGTGCTAAACTTAACACCGGAATTTCGAACCAGATTTAAACCAGTTTCAGCCCGACAAAACTTTACTAGGGAGATAGTCCATTCGTTTGCAGTCAGTAAAAGTTCAGGTTTATCCATTGCCTTCAGTGCTCCATCCACAGCATCTTTTAAAGTCAAAATACTTTTAATCATGATGTACGAGGAGTTCCAGCGTGTGCTGACGTCTTGCTGAAGTTTAGATCTTTCACCGGTGCTAAGCGCTTGCAGTTTAATAGTAGCACGATTGCTTTGATGAAAATAAGTGACGATATCACAAAAATTTGTTAAAATTGTTTTTAAATCTTTATTTTTTAAGACAGCATCCTTTACTGCTAAGATCATCATGTGATCGAAACAGGGCACATGCCTCCAATTATTTATGTCACTTACAGCCTAAGAAGTCAGCATAAAAAGTCATGCATTAAAAATAATACGTTAGAAAATTTTAGGCTTCAATTTACCTACAATGTTAATCTCAATTGTCCGTCGCAAGCTTCGCTTGCTCTTACAATTTACAATTGTTGTAATTTCGTCAACGCATCAACTGCCTATGGTGTCTTCTCCCAACTTACTCTATATTGTTATCTAAGCGAACATAACTAAGCGAAGCATAAACGTACTGAACCGTAGTTCTAAAGGCTTATTACAAATAAACCAGTCAAACGCTGGATTCCCATCTCCAAGATCACCGCCTGGATAAGGTTCCTTTCTGCTGTCGTCTCCTGACGGTAGAATCTTGAAAAGGCAGACTCACTAGCCCAGTGGCCCTGAGCTAAGATCGCTTGGATGGAAACTCCCGTAGAAGCAGCTTTGGAGGAGCCAGCCGCTCTGGTGGAGTGGGAAGAAAAAGTTGATGCGTCGACGACCGCTTCCTTCAGTTGGTCCTTTATCCATCGCCCCAAAGTAGAGCTAGATACGGGTTTATGCGGCTTTGTAGTACCGATAAACAGCTGTTGAGTGAAGCTATTAAACCACTGGTTCTATCAACGTATAAACGCAGACAGGATAAAGGACAAATAGTCGTATTCTGTACCCACTCGTTAGGTAAAGTAACCGTAAAGAAGGAAGGGCTAAAATAAGTAAAATAACTGCAGGTAAGACTGTTCAAATAATCTCGATGACCTAGTTAAATTTATAAGATTGACTGAAATCGTGCCAGCCGTCGCGGTGATGGTTTAGAGTTGATTTCTTATTGTTTAGTTATCTGTAACGAAACATTAATAGGGGGACCGGATCGTTGAGCTTTACAGAGAATTCCAAGATTGAAAGACACTTTAGGTCCTGAAAAGAAAATGGACTCCTGAACCTGAATTGAGCAAATTTCTGAGCAACGAAGTAATGTTGTAAGGGCCAGCAGGGTGGCCGTCTTACGGGACAACTGTTAGAGTGAAAAGGAACTTCCTGCAATCGCGTCAAAGTGCGACAGGACAATTGATGGATCCCACGTACTGTTGTACTTTGGGGTATGAAGTTTTCTCTGGTACATGCCGTTCATCAACTGAGTGACCAGTGGGTGTTTCCCTACGTCCCTACGTCCTTCGCGTCCACGTTCAACAAATTGAGTGTAGAAGAGAGATTACACCTGGAAACATTAACAGTTACTATAGCCCATACCACTGTTGATAATTCCGGCCAGGTAACACAACACCTTCCTCACACCACCAGATATGGGGTTGAAATTCCGTTTATGACACCAATTACGCCAATTGCTCCACGCTGACTGGTATGCAGCGTTCGTATTCTTCCTGGTTGCTGATAAGAGCAGTTCGACAACTTCTGGTGGGAAGCCCTGGCTACTAAGACAACTCCCGATAGCCACCAGGCGATTAGCCAAATCGAATGATTGATGACATTTCCAAAAACAGGGCTGTCAACAAATCCTTCACCGGGAGGAGCTTGCGGGGAACATCCATCGCCAATTCCAGTATTATCGGAACCCATGCCTGTGCGGGCCACAGGGGCGTGATCAGCACAGCTGTTGCTTGGCTGTGGGAACCAACTGATGAATGTCGGAAGTTGCCCATTCCATGCGTTTGCGAATAGGTCCACCTTCGTACTCCACAATACCTGAATTTTCATGAAGGCCGAAGTTGAAAGCTTCCAGTCTCCTGCTACGTGCGGCTTGCTTTACTCTGCGTTTGCGACAAAATTAAATTTACCAGGCAAGTATATCGCGTGAAGATTAACCTGTCTTTTTTCACACCCGGAGTGGATCTGCGAAGCAATCGAGCAGAGAGTGCTCGATCTGGTTCTCCCAGCTTTATTGATGTAAGAGACATCCGTAATATTGTAGATACTAATCTCCATAGCCGTTCTTCTGACCGACAACGCAAAACACTTCAGCCCATTGAACGCCGCCAACAACTCAAGCTCGTTAATATGGCGCTTTCGTTCGATGAAAGTTCAAGGGCCACCTGTTGCACTATCGTCACTTACGGCCCTCCAGCCGGAAAGAGACGCATCGGCACAGATCAACATGGACGGAGGTGACGCTAAAATCTTTTGACCGTCAGAAAACTTAGCTTCTCTCATCCACCAATTTAAATCTTGCCTTACTTCTCTGGAAATAGTCGGCGCGGAGAGATCGCCGTCTACCCTTCCTGAATGACGTAAGAAGGAGGCTTGCAAATTTCTGTAGTGAGCTGGGGCATAGGCAACCGATTGTGATGCCCAGTTTAGGATGCCGAGAAGAGAAGCCGAATCTCTGAGAAGCAAAACTCTGATGAATAGGCCTTGAGGCATTGTCCCAACAGGTTTTCCTTCTTATTGGTCGGAAGACAAAACGACATCGTGTTGGCATTGATGACGAGTCTGATATATTCCAATCAATCTAAGATCAAGATCAACTACTTACCGACGGGTAGTTTCCGTTGTTTGTTCGTTTTCTGATATCATGTGCTTCCATCGGAAATATCCGACCCTTAATACGTTTAAGTCTAAGTTTTCACTGTTTTCATTCTTTATCTGTGTATTTGTTTTTAACGAGAGTGTTAGATTTTCGCTTCGCATTCTCCTATTAATTTCAGCTCAACAAGTCTGAGCATGTCATGCTTTACCCTTAAGGCTGATGCGCCAAAATTGTTGCACCCCTACTCCGCAGCTAACTAAATCTCAGGGCGTGTTGAGGCAGAGGCAGTAGTTCAAATCTTGTCGTAGAGTAAGGATGCACATTCCAATCGACGGAAAAATACAAACTTACTCAAGAGGACGAAACTTATTTACATTAAGTGTCGAAGAAAGTTGTTGATATTTCTTGGTGCCTTGACCAGTATTCGAACCTGGTGTGTTGGCGTCACGAAAGGTTAGGGTTCTGACAGACCTGATTGAGACAGGCAAATCTCAAAGTATCTAGTGCTTAAATTCTTGACAGCTTCGCCGTGGACACTTCTAAGAAGAGGACGTGACTCTTTCCCTATCCCTGCCCGTTAAATCTTGTCGAGTCCATGGACGAGTGGATTTCACGTAAAACGTAAAATACGAGACACGAAATACAATTTCTAATTGCGTTTCTAAGTACACTAGTTTTTCGCATCAAAATCTGTTTGTTGAGAGATATTTTGCGTGTCCATCACATAGTTTGACTTAAAATATGTCATGGATTTGACTTAAAATATGTTATGGCCTCTGTATTGAAAAAGGGAATAAGTTTTCTTTCCAACAGATGGAGATAAAAGAAAAACAATAGGTGTAACACTGACTTGATGCATGTTCACACACATTATGGTACATAATGACTCGAGAAAAACACACACAATATATAAATATACTAATTCAATGGGAATAGTACTAATTGGCAGATTAATTACCAGTATAGTGTACAAGAAAAGGAAATCAGACAGTTAGTATGAACTTCTTCCCGGGAAAAGCAAACAGTGGAAGGGAGGAAATATGGCTGTCACTGAACGGGATGGGGAGAGAAGAACAGGGGCGTTAGACGAAGACTTTCCATTAAAAAATGCAAATGAAAAAATGATTAAATCTGGTGGTCGCTTAAAGAAAGCTTGTGTTTGTCAAAACTTAACAGACACAATGTGGTGAAATTTCGAAAATCAGGCCAAATTTGTTGTTTAGTTATGGAAAGGAATAAAAAATGAGGAAAAAATTTTGTTCGTTTCGGTGAAATTTTCTTTAGTTGTTATCGAAAATAGCTGCACTAGTTTTAACTTCATAATATACGGAAAGTGACCAATTTTTTTTTGTAGGGAAATTTGAAAATCGAACTTATCAATTTATCCTTTTTCCCCCTTTCTTTCCCCACCTGCAGAGTTGTCGCGTTTTCATATTCAGGGTGTTGTTCTCCCCATTGGGTTGGGAGATAAAACATCAACGTGTTTCATGAAATGCGCAGAAAACACCCGGAATATGAAAACGCGACAACTCTGCAGGTGGGGAAAGAATGGGGAAAAAAGGATAAATTGATAAGTTCGATTTTCAAATTAAAATTCATTGGGTTAAATTTTGATGAAAAAATTTGAAAATGATGTATATTGTAGAACTAGCGTAGCTCGGTTTTTGCATCTTTTGCCGTATTTCTATTACAAATAGTTCACTAATAATAGGTCGCGAAAGTAGCCACATTTCCATAAGGCTCTCTCGCATGTTCCTATACTTAGGGCTCGGATTAAAAACACCCCTTCCCGCGATTAAAAATATCTAAAAAAAATCACCTTATAGCTGACCCCTATAACTCCCTACAAAAAAAATTGGTCGCTTTCCGTCGAATGCGCTGTATTTGAGAGCGCCGAGAAAATCGCCTTTTCCCATAAGGTTCTCTCGGGTGTTCCGATACTTTAGGTAGCCACTGTACCTTAATGTTATGTTAAAGAAGTTTCAATTAGAAGCTGCTGAAAAGAAGAAGGTTGGACTTGCAGATTCAGGTGTTGTTGCCTAAGTTGTCGTTGAGACATTGTAGTTGACGTTGTTTTAGTAGTCGTAGGGGACACTGTAGGCGTAGTAGTTGTAGTGGTAGGCTTAGTAGTCGTAGTTGTAGACTTAGTAGTTTTGGTTGTAGGCTTAGTAGTCGTAGTTGTTTGTTTGGTCGTTGGAATCGTAGGCTTTGTGGTCACTGGCCAAGTTGTAGTCGTTTAGGCTTATGTTTGGAGGTGTGCTCTGTACAGTTGTGTTAATGGTTGTTTTCACTATTGTTATTTTAATTGTTACTGCGGTGAATTTTGTTGTCGGGTTTGCTGTTATCGTGGTACTTGAAGTAAACGAAATGGATTTTTATGGGGTGGGTGTGGTCAAGTGTTTGTTGTTTGATTTCTTTTCTCTGTTGCGCAGCGGTGGTGTCTGTCAGAGTTGACCCGATCGCGCTCACATTTTGAGCAAAATCAAAACCTCGATCAATATTTTGATCTGGGAGCAAATCTCGAAAATTGATTTTGATTTTGTCTGAGATCAGCAAATTTTGATCTCCGATCACCGATCGCCATCAGTTTTTGGGATAGCATAAGAATAAGGTAACCATCGTTTCCTACTAGTGGTAAAATTAACAATCTCTTATTATTATTATTATTTACTTTTTACAACGTAATTCTTCTAACTTCTATCATAATAGTTTAATCTTCTTATTGTTTATTTTGTTTTATTCATTCAATTTAATTTCAAGTAGGTATTTCAATTTAAAAATTTTTAAATGGTACAATTCTTACAGCTAGATGAACAAATAATAATCGGAGATCTAGAGAAAAGATTGATCGCAAATCAGATCATTCTCAAATGATCTGAGCGCAGATAAATTATTTTTACCGAAAAAAGATGAAAGATGGGGGGGGGCAACACGTGATAGGTGGGAGTTGTTTTTCGTCCAATGGTTGCTGAGTATGAAGCGCTTTAATGGCTGCCACTGACAGCGTCCTTATTTATTTCGGATTTCCATATTCTAAACTGAAATGTTGTTTCTACTCGAGCCATCGAAATGGCCCAACCTCAGACGTCCTACTTTCAGTACTGTGTTCAGGAGAGGCTTTCTGTCAGACGTCACTGAATGTAGGCCAGTTCAGTCTGTTGCTGTGAGCTGTCCTGTGTGTTCGAAAGTGCCCCAAATTTAACTGGTGTTAGCAAACTACTGTAGAACAATCATCGTTGTGTTTGCCTTGAAAGTGTTGAACGGTCTAATTGTGAAATCAGACATAGCGAAGGCTTGACCCTTATCGTTTTTTTAGCTGGAGTTTCCCACGGATTCCTGTGATTGCACAATACTCCACTGCCGTGATTCATTCTAAGAATACCTCCAAATATGGTTGAATTGATTGTAGTTGTAACCGCTTTTCTTTGTTCTAATCGAACTTCTTGTATGTCTTGTAGTTGTAACGAAGTCTTCAAATATATATATGAAATATGGAATTTATGCCTCTTTTGTGTATCCATCTTATGAATATTTGAAACTTGTGCAACCATTCAATGTCATTGCTCTATGAACAATCGTATCTTATCAATGATTGGTTATTAATAATAAACATCGCACTTTACGTCAGACATCGCGCTTTACATTTCCACGTATATGGATTGATCACGCGTGCGATCCAAATGAGTCACATCAGTGTCATATCAATGTATGAAAGCGATGTTCCGGTAGGAAACCCAAAACATTCAATGACAGTCTCTTTCTTACCTTTGTCTTATCAGTCTTATTTGATTTACAGTTCCCTTTTTAAAGTCTCATCTCGATTCATTTTGTTGAGCTGTTAGTCGACAACGGAACACATTGTGTTCAATGATTAGTCACTTTTCGTTCCCTTTAAATATTCTCCTTCAACGTTTTCTCACTTGTATTTACATTATATCAGTTTCACTGTTTCTATTAGTTCCCCTTTTTATCGTCTCCTACCCCGGTTTTCGGTGACGCTCGGTAAGCTGATATAAACTTTAGCTTTCACACAGCACACTGACGTTTTTTAAAAGGAATTTTATTCGTCCTTACGGTACTACTAGGACTTCTTTATTCGGTCCTGAAATCCTACAATGACGACTCAAGGACGCTTTTAGTAGGTGTTGATGACAGGCAGAAACTGCTCTAATACACGGATTTTTATAGTTACCAAAATCCGATTTTGGCCGTCACTGGGACGACTTTTTGCTCTTTTTTTATGGTCGGAAAAAAACGCTCATTACACTCACTTCCATCGGATTCGAACACGTGTTTATTGCTTAAGTGTCTAGTACTTTACCATATAGGCTATTTTAATTTATATTTCTCTTAGACTGACAAATTATTCATTGATATAATGTTTTCTTTCTTCATTATCAATGATTTTTTGAATAAAATGTAGCATTAGTTAATCTAATTAATTATCTAAGAGTCATGTTTATTTTAAAATTTATATAGTTTTTTTATATTTTTCAGCCCAAAAAGATCGAATACAAAGAAAAGATATAATTAATAACTCAACACTTTGTGCTCATTGACAAAATACTAGAAGAGCAACATGATTGTTGTGAGTTTTGATCATTTCATTCCCGCATCATAGACAGAGCTTCATCTTGTTAACTAATCACTACGTATTTAAAAAAGTAATTGTAGATTTTTATTTTACGTGGTATACGTAATTAAGTTTAAACCCCCCACGCTGCACTGTTAATTGGTACAATGTGGCTTTTCAAGAAATGGATGTCAAAAGGATTTCCTCCGAGAGACGTGATTTATTTAAAAAACGAACATGGTTAAAGCGCATCTTTATGCCGTCCTTTGGGGGTCCAGTGCTGCACGTCCTAGAAGGAAGGTTTAGGATGAGATACTGCATTAAACTGTTATGTGGGCTATTCTCTGTATTCAAGTTTCCATAATATGTTTTATTTGTGTACTTGTTTCTTTATTAGTCCTACGGCCGTGTTAGGAAAATATATACGGCACTGTGGGTAAAGACCTCTGAGTTCATTTCTTTTATTTACAATTTGTCTTAAATCTGTAAAGTCATTTTCTCGAGAGTGAGAAAGCTTTACATAGTTTTGCAACAAGAAAATTTTCTACAGTTTCGGGGTTCGTGTTAGTCGTTTGGAAAATCCACTGCTGGTTTTTTGTAGTGTTATCTTCCATAGCAGATTTCTGCAACTTTAAGGTTTCGTCGATTCGTAAGGTAACAGACATTAACGATACTTGAGAGACAAAGTAGTTGTTTTCTTTTTCTAATATCCAACTGGTTGATACCTTTTACGCGGTGCAACCAAATCAACTGGTGCAACAAATACGCGGCCTTGTTCTGTTTCCGTAATGCAAATATTGATTCTTTGTACACGTTTTGTCTGATCGACAATGTATTTGAATTCTGTCCTTAGCAGCGTACCGTCCTTGAAAAGTTGACTGTATGGTTTTAAGGAATTGCTGCATCCAAGTTCGTAGGTAATGGAGACGGTTACATTCCTTTGTACTAATTTTCCTTCCTCGTCGATTATTGCTGTTCTTTTGTGTACCAGTCTTGTAGTGTTCCATGCGTACGAAATGCTGTAGGCCTAAGGTCGAGTCCCAAGTTGCTCGTCTTCAATAGAGCTGTTGAACAGAAATCGGACTTCTTGGAGAAAACCCTTCCTACTGGATTGTGTTTAATAATCCGATCGGACTCTCGATTGGTTGGTCAAGTTTTTCTTGCCGTTGTGTTACTTATTCCGCTACACAATTAAGGGTATGATACTGGCGTACCATTTTCCTTTCATTGTAGGGGTGGCAAGGATGTTGAATCATGTTGGTCCAACCTACCTGTTGGTTTTGCTACATCTTTCATCGTCCAGTATTCTAGAAGGGTTATAAATTTTGTTTATGTGTAGCTGCCAGTTTTTGATTAGTAACGAATGTGTGGGCAGTTGGTATCCTTGGTAAGTGCTGTTGCGTTTCAGATTTTTCATTGTTCCAGTAGTAAGGCGATTCGATGTCTAAGATTCCTACAATTTTCACGTTGGTTTAATCGCGGAAGGTGACGAAGATAGGTTAGGTTGGGTTAATTGAGCGAAGACAGCAAAGTAGGAGAAGAAGCATTTGCATGTTGATCTTGATGACGCCTTCGTAGGTTATATCGGTGGTTTGTTATATTGTTGATTTGGATTCTGTCACGGTATAGGTTGGGTATCGAGGGGTTTGTTTCTTCTTTTGTTGCCATTCGATATCTGCGTGGTTTGATTTTCATCTTTCTTGGATAGAGCGTCTGCTGTTTCTTCGGCCTGCCAGGACGACGTTGGTGATTTGTTGGATGACGTTGAACTTCAACATCTTCCGATTGGTTTGTAAAATTTTGTATTTGTTTTTCTATTTCAGTTGTATCTTGTTTCCTTGGGATGTTAAGCTTGAGACGATTGGCGTGCACCGCAGATTTCAGTTTTTGGTTTATAGTGTACTGAATTACGTACTTGATGTCGGGAAAGATTGGAAACATTTGAAATAGTCCGTTCCATCGGTTTATGAATTTTCCTGCTGTTGGTGGCGCCTTAAGTAAAACGCGGTCACTTTTGTTGTATTAAAATATTTTCGTGTAAGTATTTTTTCTGTTTTGTTTGTGTTTTCAAGGGGTGATCTCTCGCTAGTTTTTAAGCTGTTTCCCACTGCTGTGAATTTGGCACACTAGTATCATCGTAGCTCTTACATCTTCTGTTAATGTTGCCATTGAACATATTATATAATAACATTAGTTCACGTCCGAAGAATGGAAGGAATGGTGTGTTTCTTGAACTGATGCTTGTTTTGCAGTCTTGTAGGCAAAATCCATCAGAAGATATTTCTCCTATTTTAAGGTTTGTTTGCGACATAAGAAACTAGCATGTCACACAGAATTCGACTGAATCTCTTGACCAATCTGTCGGTTTGTGGATAATAGGCCGTAGTTATTGTCTGTTTGATTTTAAATAGCTTATATATTTCCTGTATTAGGCTGGATAGAAAGTTAATGCTTTGGCCTCTTAGAATTACTTCTGAAAATCCGTATTTAGTAAATATCTGATTAATTTAAACCTTACAAATTGTTTAGTTTGATTCCTCATTGGAACTTAACAAATCGGCTGGCATAATATGAAAGGACTAATATATACCTTTACAATTTAGCGCTTTCTTGAACTGGTCCCACTACGTCCATTGTAATTGTGAAGCTTGGCTCCCCGAGTGAGAGTTGGCTTCCAGAATAGATAGATAGAGATAAGACCTAGGTAAACTTACAGTGGGCGCATAGTGGCGGCGATTAGTGGCAGTAGAAAGAGACGCGGTGGCTTGGGACACAACACAGTTTATTTTTGACACACAAACACTTACACTTTCACTTACCAAAACGTAAATGATTCGATGGGTTAAGCACAAAAAGTAGACTGATGGGTAGGTTTTTTAAGGGACATGTTATGTGGGAAAGCAAGGTCGATTTAGTTTAACACAGGGGGGGGGGGAGATAGGAAATATTTTAGTGTAAATTTAACACTAAGGTGCGAAAAGGTTCTCCGTGGGAACCAAGGTCGCACACTGGAGGTGCGAAATTTGCGGCGGAAAAAAGGTTTGCGGCTGGCCGTTCCTTACACAATCATTACACACACTTTTTCGACTGGAGGCAAAGGTTGCAACGATGGTTCGCTTCAAACTACCGCTTTTCTTTTATTGCACATCAAACAGCTCCTGACATATTACATGATGGAGGCACGCATGCGTGACCATGTATACTGCATTTGGAGTTTAGCTAGCGTATTTCCTGCTACTAGATGTCCGGCTAATATAAGATCGTTATTTTTTTTTAAGATTCGTGGCACTAGCTCCATTGGCTCTATTCTTTGTCCATAGATATCTGTTCCAAACATACTACGTTGCAAGACCGCACTATTCTCACTCAAAGTCTGGCAAAATGGGTACGTGAGGGGGGGGGATGAGTGGTGGCATAGGTTTCAATGACCTACGATTACAAAGCCAGCAGGTGTTGAGGACTGATTTGATGACTTTGCCTCCAGACATTATACAGTAACGTGTTCTCAATCCATTGCGTGACGAGTTGATCGGCTGGAAGCAAGATATGGGATGTTTTGTGGAATAATCGACTTGAGCCTGTAGTATACGTCCGTCAACACGTAGCTGTCCTACTTCGTCCAGAAAAGGATTGAAAGTGCGTAGATTTGACTTCAGAGGTAACTCAAGGTTACTTCACGTAAGTCGATCCCGAGCTCCCGACAAATCGCCAAAGGTATATTTAGGCCTTTTACAGCAGCCTGCAACTCCAATCTTGGGATGGTCAGGCCTATTACTGGTGTTACGTGTGTTTTTGCCATAACGAAGGACACGTTGATCGACTGGCCCTCGAAGACGAAGCGTAAATACGCCACAGCTCCAAATCCTTTTGTGCTCGCATCCGTGAATACTTGCAGGTGTTGCTGCGTCAAACGTCTTCGTTGATGTCGAAAACATGTTGGCACCGTCACCAACTCCAGGTTCTCCAGATGCTCGTACAAATAGTGGATGCGTTGGCGAAATTCCTCGGGAATAGGATCATCCCAGCGGATTTTTTTTTCTCGTGCGTTTATATGTGTTGCAGAAGAGACTTCATCAATAAAACAATAGATACGACCGAAAGGGTCGAAGATACTTACGATAAAATGCTGAGGAAAATCTCTTTGGTGAAGATGTCATGCCTGTGCTGCTTTCGTATCTTGAATCTTGCTTTTGAATCTTGCTCTTCCGTCTCCCCGTTCCATATTACTCCAACTGTTCGCTCGATGGGCAACATTTTCAATCAAGATCTAGTGTTGGGAAGGCCAGACTGAACTCACGTAGAGCTTTTATAACCTTCCTTAATAAGGATGTTCACTTTGTTAGATTGAAACCGCCAAGTTGCAAGAGTTTCTCCATTTGGCGTGTCCTTTTTATTGCCCCGTCTTCGGAATCGAGTGAGTCGAAATAGTTGTCAACGTAAAAATTTCTTCGAACGCCCTGCTGCCTCCAGATATTGGTCACGATGATCGTCTGCACTCCGATTGAGGGCGAAGATACAGGTCGTTGGGGAAGATACTTATCCAAGGACATGGACTTTCATTTGATAAGTTAAGGGTTGATTTTAGGTTTGTTTAGGGTTTTGTTACTGCCAGGTATTCGGCAGACAAAATGGTAGGCCGCTTGATCTTCTACTGAGTCTTTCACCTGGTGAAACATCTTCTTGATGTCCGCGCCGAGTGGTACCAGTTTCCATCGGAAGCGTAAGTGGACACCGAGCAGGCTTACGAAAAAGGTGGGTCCTTTTAACAGATTCTGGTTGATTAACGTTCCTCCATACTCGGCGGCTCCGTTGAATACAACTCTTACTTCGGCCGTAGCGGTAGATACCACGTTTTACTTGACTCCCTTCTGTAACTCTTTGGTTGGGAGGAGTCTAATGTGATCTAGGGCGATGTACGTACTTCTTCACAACTGCATCATACTTCCGGGCGAAGTCTTAATCTCGACGAATTCACCTCTCCAGAGAATAAAGTTCTTTTAATACAGTTGCCCGATTGTCCGGAAGGTTTACGTTGTCAGTTTTCCACACAAAGCCGACTTATTGATGCTGATTACCAACATTATGGACTGTTGTCTCGAGGATACGTTGTCTCGTAGATCGCCTTCGGAGAGAACGAACTGCTCCATGTCTTTGTCTTTCGCCTCAAGATGCCAGTTTCTTGACCAACTTTTTGAGGTCTTCGAGGAGTGCGTCCTTTGCTAATATGTTGGCGTTGTCCATCTTGTGAAAGGCTCGTTTGACCACCTATACACCAACCATACGGTGTTTTGAAGGCAATAGGCCCAATTGTTTCAGCCGGCGGCTAGACGAAATATATGTGGTCGTGGGCCTCTGCTACGTTGACTACAATCAATACGCTAACGTCTTCGGGTTGTACGTTCGGGAAATCAAGGCTACGTATGTCCTAGGACGCTATGTCCAGGACTCCATTTGATACGGTTGATTGGGAGATTCGGCGTCACAATCAAATTGTCAACGGCGTAGGCGTGTTTGACTTGGAATTGTTCCGTCCACTTACGAGAGGGAGAAGTTAACAAACGAAGTTGAACGTGGCTCCATTATATGAAACAGCGTCGACGCGTTTAGGCTGTATAACTAATCCCAACTGCTTTAATACATCACTCTTAGTCAGCATGGTATCGCTTCCGGTATCCAGGAATCCAAAAGTGTCAACTAAATTTGCACCGACGCTAATACGAACAGGCAAGATCTTGAAAAGCAAAAGTGGGATGAATTCGGATCCATGAAGGGGATGATGTCTCGATCCAACGCATCTACCATGGTTCATTTGACGTCTCTGGGACACTCCCTGCGTTCGTGCTTGCCGGTGAAGCATAGTGTGATGAATAGATAGGCCACGTCTGACGCGACTTATCAATTCATACACTCACACACAGAAAAAAGGGAAAAGACACGATAAATCAATTACAAGGTTAGTGGGTTACTCGGGTCATAATGGGTGGTAATGCACAGATAGTGTTAGGACCCGTCGGCCAGTCACGTCGGCCGCCCGGGTATGATGAGAACAAAACAAGAAGGAGAGGAAGGATAAGTTTAAATTCTTATACTTACGGTTTTGACATCACGGCGCGATGAGGGAGGTGGCGGTGGCTCGGGTGTTGAAAATGACTGCGGTAAAAAGGATACGGCTCACGTGACTGCTACCAGTTTATTTTCTCACTCAGTTTATTTCACACACGTACACGTACAAGCATTCACTGCTTCAGCTAACAGGGGACTAACTCGGGGGCGAAAGAGATGTGGGTTTTATACCACACCTCGGCTTGGGAACGCTAAAAGTTAGCGTGGGTGATAAAGATGAAGTAAGGTGACACCAGTTCGCGGGCCAAGCGACTTGGTGCGAACAAGGTTAAAGTGATAAAAACCGGTGTCGTTGGAACCTTGGTCAAGCGGAAGATGGCCATAAAAGAGATAGCGGGGGAAAGGAGGTCAATGGTGGGGGGGATAGAACATAAAATAATACAAACACTTAACTAAATGCAATTAACTTAACTCTAATTGAAGTATAAACGCGTTCATGCATGGGAGCTTAAATGCAGTACCGTAACTCTAGCGGGAGTTGTTACAATAGTAGACACCTTCCGGACTTACATATGACTTCAGCCCGTTTCGTGGGAATAAGAGATATAAATAGCTTACAGCTGGCCAAGTTGTAGGCCCTGCCATTACAAACTGTTATATGGATTGTTATGGGTGCCGAGCGGTTTTATGCGCCCACAACAATAAAAGAATCATACAAGCAAAGATAATTCATTACTTACAAGTTGTATTGAAGAAATAAATCAGGGAAACACAATTGAAAAAGGGGAATTCCTCGCGAGGGGTAGCCAGTGGAAAAACAGGGCTCCCTCTTTTACCGTTCGTCAGACAGGATCACACGACGCAGCTCTACTGCCCTCCCTGGCTTGGGAGACAAGTGAGCTCGCCGGTGTTCCTCTGACGGTTGATCGTGGCACTGCGTGCGGCTAATCCGCAACACTCGGCCTTTCCTGACTTTTGGCGAACGAAATCAAACCAAATACAAAAAACATACGAGAAACAAAACAATTCAACACATGATTTAAAAAAACAAATGAAATAAACCAAAATAAACAAAAACTCTTTTATGGTAATGGAAAAGGATAGATAACACAGATGGAAAAGAATAATTAAAGAGAAGAACAGAAAAGAATAAAGAACTAAGACTTGTGCGGATCGAGGGAAAACGGATTTGGTTTTTCAAATGGGAAGATGCTGGAATTTGGAAATGAGAGTGAGATGAAAGACATAATGAACAGCGAAGAAATTCTGATGAGAAAGCAGAGAGAAAAAGAGAGAAGAATAGGACAAAAAAAAGGACAAACGCAAGTCAAGCCGTGGTCAATATCATGTGAATTCGTTGTGCGAACGTGGTACGCGAGTTTGTCTAACGGATCTCGTTCTTTCTGGATCTCTCGGTTGGACTCTCCCACATAGCACATCTCCGCCGTCGGATGTCTGATCCATGACCGACTGTCCGTGTCTTCCATGGGCTGGCCCACGGATGTCCGTCGGCTAGTCATGTTGGATGTTCGATGGATGTGCAACAATGATATCCTAACGACATCCCTCGAACAGACAAGAAAATCTTCAATAAAATTTTCAAAATATTTTATGTAATTACAGCCTGTGACTACTTGGAATTATGCCAAACGTTTGACAATGTTTTTCTTACCTTGGCCAACTAACTTAATTTTTTAAATATTTTGCTTCTCAATTTTTCTTTACTTCTATCTCTTTTTTAAAGGAGGAGGAATCTCTTTTTTGGTTTCTACCTTTTTTCAACATTTCGGCTAATATGCGTAGTAGAACGAAAAAGGTAGAGGTGTGGTAGAAAATTTCGTTTACTTTTAGCTAGTAGGAGAATGGGAGATGATCTACCATATGGTACCTATGGTAGACGAATGTGTGTCTACCATCAAGTAAGAATTAGCAGACGAAAACGCAAAATCACAACAAAAATGGAGGGGCGATTACAAGCAAACAAAGCATTTTTTGTTGGCAAAAAACCTAATAAAACTTAAGGAGCAAGCAAACTTTACTTACGATGACCTGCAGATAAATTTCACTTCCCCCTTCAAGTTTTTCATCGTTGCTTTGTTCTTAATTCCACGATTTTCACTTTGGCTTTTTAAATATGTTATTGAACATTACATTTTTGTGTTGTTAATTTGAAATATTTGGGTAAAATAAGCGATTAAACATGAAAAGATTGATATAATAGTGTACAATTAGTATCTTGTTCGTAAAAGTAGGATTTAACTGTTGTTAAATGTAAACATTCTTAGTTTTCAAAGCGAAATTTTTTCTGGGTTTTTAACCGAATCCCAGCTGAACATCAGAAAAATATTTGAAAAGTATTGAATTGGGATAGCTGAGTGGTTAAAGCGTCCGACTAGTGATTCAATGATTCAATGAGCTCCCAGAAGTAAAGCTGCGTCGGATGCAGATGTCTTTTTGTGTTCTCCCGTTTTTCCATCATTTTGTGAGTTTTTATTGTTTTTTATTACTTTTTGTTGTTATTTTCGTGTTCTTGAGTATTTATTTTGTATAGTTTAGCTGTTTTTGTGCCAAGAATTGTCTCATTTGTGTATTTGTTTACGTGTGTGGGGATAATCCCCTCCCCCTTTTTGGCAGTTTGTTTACATTGTCTAGGGGACAATGGCTGCCAAGGGGCTCAATAGTGTAGATATTAATTTTGGGGTTCAATTCCCGAGATTGAGTATACGTACGGTTCATGGCTTCGTGTGTAGTTTGAAGGTTGAGCCACAGAACATCTTAGGCCTAGTTGCTGTGCTAGATACAATAAACCAGGTCGCTAGAATTACGTTTACATCAGAGGCATACATCTCAGTTTTTTGTCCCAACACAGTGGTATCGTCAGGACCAAATAGGAGGGGAAAGAACTTGGCGTAGTCATAAGGGATAGCAATATCCAAGAGAAATTTGTTCGAATTGCAGGGATTCCACAGAACCTAGACTGGGAGTAGTTTAGAAACGTCTAAAGGAATTAATCGAAACGTAATTCGTTAACGGAAATGTAATGGAAGCTCGGTGGGAACGCTATAGGGAGGCAGAAGACGAAGTTTTGATACCCTGTCCTAGCCACTTGGATGATTGTACGAATGACGGTTAAAGTATGTGGGACAAAAGCCAACTTGCAGACTTTACGACAAAGAGACACACTTTATCTACAATTGCCCAACTTTAAAACGAAACCAGGAAGCCACCATTGCCCAGAAACCTGTTCAAAAAATGACAAAAAAGACTGAGACCATTAAACGGAATCCCGTAGTCATTCCCTTAGTTAAACATTCCATGGTTTCCAACGTACCTTTAGAGAGTGGATTGCAAGATTCACTCTCAAGAGGTGTTTAAAATTCGGGAACCCAAACCATGGAATGTGGCATCCCTGCCACTTCCTTGATTGTACCTTCTAAAGAACCTTTGAAACAATTTACGAAACCCCAAATGCCAGCACCTGACACTGAGACACAGGACCGACAACCAATGACAATTATCATTGAATCGATTGAAACCGACGTGGGGGAAATTGAGACCATAGAACCTGACAAAACAAAAGACCCCCTGAAAATTCCTACTGTACCACGAAACAAACGGTTCAAACCTACCTTGACGTCCGAAAATTCTAAACCCACTAAAGGCATTCCCATACAAAAAAGCCTAACAAATGACTTCACAACTAAAATTCGCTTCTATCAACATTGGAGGTATTAGGTCGGTCGAGCGACGTCACATTTTATTAAATTTCTGCAGGGACGGTAACCTAGATATCGTGGGACTTCAAAAGGTAACCTTACATTCTTGCCTAATTATTATATAAAGCTGTTACCACTTGCTAGCAAATCGGTCCCAACAAAAACGGAACAGCCATTCTAATTAGATATGGTTTGGAATATTCTCGATTGCTTCTTGAACCTGACGGAAGGCTCATCTCCATTGACGTAAAATGTTTTACGTTCATTAATATCTATGCCCCGTCAGGTTAGCAGGTTAAGAACGATAGAAACAATTTCCTTCGTCAAACCGTTCCTGCCTACTCAGTTACCATTCGACTGCCTTTCGTGTTGATGTGCGATTTTAACTGCGTTGACAACATCCAAGATAGGGCAAATGTCCAATCTCTCCCTGTCCCAGGTAGTGTTGTTAGATATGCTTTTAAGGAGATGGGTACTGGTCTTGATCTGGTAGACATCTGGATAAAGCTAAATCATAGTGATTCGGGCCACACTTTCCATTACCACGCCGGGTCTTCTAGGCTTGATAGGATTTATGCTAGTCGATCGTTTGCAGATACTTTTTAAAAAAAATTGTTTGCAGCCTTGATTGATTACTGACGATCAGTCGGTACAGTCCACACTTTCTTGCAATCTTGATCTCCCAAATCGTAGCAGATTCCCTGCCGGTATGTGGAAACTAAATACTTCAATATTGTCAGAAGAAGGTTATCAGAAATACGTAACAAATTTCATTCAGGAATCTGCTAATCATCCTCTTAGAAAGTAATGTAGCAAATTGGATGGAGAGTGTCCTGAAACCGGGTATCAAGCGTATTTCGCTAGATTATATTAGGCAAAGAGCAAGACTGATTATTTTTCTATCAGTCTTGCTTCAGCAGATGGTCGAAGCAGATACCTTTGATTGGGTTGCCTTTTACCATTTGAAGAAATTCTCAAAAAAAGCACAATGTCTATTCTGTAAGTTAATAAAAAAAAATTGGAAATAAAAAGGGAAAGAACTCCTTACCTAACCTAACCTCCACTACCATACAAAAAATCTAGTAGCTAAATTCAAGTGCGAAAATCAATTTGAAACCTTTAAACGGCATTCCCAAGGAATACCTTTTGAGAAACATGGGAAGATACATATTATTCCTATATTCACGCCAGGAAGTCCTTGGAAAAACATCCAAATTAAATAGGTTCCTGACGAAATGGATATAAGTCTTTTTAAACTTGGAGCCGTAAGGGAAAATAAAGAAAGTTGAGTATGTGACTCCAGCACTAAATCTTCTCAAGACAAAAAGTGAAAAGCTTACAATTAAGATGATTGTAACAAAAAACATTCCGTCCCTCATAGTCGTTATGGACAATACATTTGCTGTGTCATACCCAGGGCAAATCAAAACCTACGTGAGATGCGACTCGGAAAACCATGAAGCCAGACACTGTGACTCTGGAAGAAAATCCTACAGTCAAGCAGTGGGAGGAAGCCCTGCAATCACATTGGTAATTGACACTCTGTGCAAGAAATTGTAAATGACGCTGAGAGGAGTGATGTGAAAAAAAACTTTTGAAGGACAATCAGAAACAGAGAATATAAGTGAAACTTCGGAGGATCGGTAGACTCCGATAAAATTAAAAAGGATGATAAGTTAAAAAGATTGAACAAAAGAATAAAACCCTGTGTGAAAGCAGCAAGGGTATATCAGGGAGAACAGAAAATAGGAACACCACAGAAAACTCTCTGACACACAAAAAGAATGTAAATCCCCCAAGAGAAAAGGAAATAAACAATGATTGGCCTGGTAGCGTGAACAAAGAAAAATCACAGGCTGAAAATGATATGGCTGAAATTTTTCCTGACCGAAAAAATTCCGAAAAGTAAGGATCGCGAATTTACAAAGTGAAAGGGAGGAATCGCTGGAGGGAGAAGAGGATCAAGAATTCTACTCTGATATTACTCCTGACACTGAAGGAGAAGAAAGAGATCTAAGCAATCAAAACACAAATTTTACACCAATAATTTAATTAATTTTTAAAGAAAGCCATTAATAAATATTATAAATATTATAATACTAAACATAAACGGGATTAAAGAAAGAAGCAAACAAGAATTTTTGAACAAATTTTTACTCCGATATAACCCAGATTTCTTATGCTTACAAGAAACTAATATTAACAACTTTAAGGAACTTCATAGTGCTTATGTAGCTATAATCAACAATAATATCGAAAACAAAAGGTCTGGAACAATAATTTTGTACACAAAGGAATCGATTTTTTGTAAAAATGTTTAATCGACTGACTAAAATATATAGACGCTCTTAGAATAGTGAGCCCAAATATAAATGCATACACGTTTATTGGCGCAAATGGAAAATCGAGAATAGATATAATTTATGTACAGTCAAAGCGTAGACATAACACAAAAAATTGAATAAATATAAATTTTGCATACAGTGACCATGCAGCTGTCATGTTAGAACTGCAGCTAAGTGTATGTAAACCAGTGAATAAAAATATTTTATGGAAACTCAATACCACTGTACTTGAAGTCCCAGATTTTCGGGAATCAATAGAAAAATTTATTATAAACGCCAAAGGTAAGTTATATAAGTATCAATCCATAACTAATTGGTGGGGAAAAGAAATTAAAGAGAATTTTAAAAAACTAAGTCAAATATATTGCAAAATTAAAACCAAAGAAAAGAATGCAATGAAAAAATTTTATGAAAAATGTCTAGCTTAAGTAAAGATAGAAATTGATAACGGAGGAAGAAATCTGGATGACTATTATTCATTTAAAAGTAAATTAAAAGAAATTCATAAAGTAGAGGAAAATGGTAAACAAATTAGAGAAAAATTAAATTACCTAATAAATAATGAGATCAGCACAGTAGCGAACTTGATCAAAGAAATGCCTAATGCGGGAAAGTCGAACTATTAAAAATTTAGAAAACAATGGAACACAAAACGAAGGAACACCTGAAATAATACATTATCTTTACAAAGAACTATACACATTAAAACCTCACAACAACGGTCAAAGATGGGACGTTTTAGAAATTATATAATCCAATTTTACTGAGGATATAAATAAACAACTTATAACCGGATATAACAAAACATAAACCGGAAAACGAAGTTTTGAATGCAATCAATACAAAGCAGGAAGGAAAATCGCCAGGCATTGATGGGCTACTCATTGAATTTTCTAAAAAAATTGGGCCTTTTCTGAAAAACGAAATCACAAAAATGTACAGGTTCATGTTAAACTTCCAAAATCTTAGCAAGGCACAATCCATTGGAATTTTAACTCTTATACATAAAGGTGGAAGCAGAAGTGTACTAGGGAGTTGGAAACCAATTCGCCTTTTATGTTTAGATTACAAAATTTTAGCAAAAATTTTAACCTTTAGACTTAAAAATATTTTACCAAATATTTTCAGTGAAGAACAAACCGGTGATTTTAAAAAGAGATATAACTAAGAACCTAATAACATTTAGAAATATTATTGAACATTTTTCAACACACGAGCAATATGACAGTGAACTAGGGAAAAAATTTCCGTGTAAAAACAGAGTAAGAGGTGGAGCAACCGTAAGTCTTGATTTCGAAAAAGCTTATGACATGGTAGATCGTACTTTTTAATATAAAGTTTTATTGAAATTTGGATTCCAGGACACTTTTATCAATTATATCAAAATTTTATACGAAAGCTCAGTCAAGTTTTTATCAACAAAGCATTTGGGGAAGAAATATACCAGTAGTAAGACAAGGATGTCCATTGGCAATGTATTTATACATCATTTTTATTGAGCCCTTTCTAAGATTAATGAAGAAGCAGATTAAATCAATAAAAATAACCCAGGCAAGCCATCAAGTTAGCGCCTTCGTTGACGACGTTTCAATGTTTATCGATAGCCCAGAGGTACTTACAAAACTTGAGCCATGCATTGAAATCTTCGAGAAAGCCACAAATTCAAGAGTGAATAAAAAAATCTCATCTTTTAAAATTCGATAGATGGTAGAAGCAAGCCAATGGCCAGCCTCCTGGATAATCTCAGACTCAGATAAACTCAGAAATGAAAATGCTAGGAATACACTGGCATCAAAACATTTTAACAACCATTGACCAAAACTGCACAGCACTAGTTACAAAAATACAGAAAACTGTTTAAAACACTTTTAACAGACTGCTTACAATACAACAAAAAGTACTATTTTTTAACAGTTTTATTGTTCCTAAGCTAACGCACTTTGCAAAAATTTTACCATTACCTAAAGAACATTCAGAAAAAATACAACAATTGGGATACAATTTTATTTGGAGACATCAGCTAGAAACAATAGAAAAAAAGGAGCTGTATCAAATGTACCAGAAGGACGTTTAAATCTTGTAAATGTAAAAGTAAGTACAATTCATTATTCTTAACAACAATTTTAAATAATATAACAGACAAAAATAATAGCGAAAACGGTAAAGTTTTAAAATATTGGATTGGTCTTAGGTTAAGAAACATTTTTCAACTGAAACCGGGACCAAGCCGTGAAACACCTTTACAGTTTTTAAAATCATCAATCGACTCCATCAGAAATTTGTCAAGAAAGAGAAACCTGACCCAGAAAATTACAGCCAAAGAAATTTATTCTTGTCTAATAATGATAGAACAAAAACTTCAAAAATTCATTAAAAATTCCAAATACAAATTTTAAACCTGGTTTTAAAGCAGTGACAAAAAAGTTTCTATCTCCACAATTAAAAGAACACATGTTTTTACAAATCCACAAAATTCTTTCAACAAAAGACAGACTGGTCAAATTATAACAAGTTATCAACCAAAAATGTGATCAGTGTGATGAACAGGAAAATATAGACCATTTATTCAATTGCAAAGTAACAAAACCAGCAGTAAAATTATTACCAGAAAAATTTTAGCACTATACAATAATTCTTTCATCCCAACAGCTAAACAAATTTATTTATTTGATTTCCCCACTAATCCACAGGAAAGCCAAAATAAAGCAATATTTTTGCCTGCTAATCTAAGATTAATCGTCGTAATAAAAAAAGTCACTAGAAGGGTGACCGCTTGGGAATGTGGGATGCTGTTGGTACCAAATCCTTTTTAGTCATCTAGAAGACCGTAATTGAAGCAAAGTATAAGTTAAAACCAACTAGTGGTGAAGCTTTGATACTTTATTAATCGCCATCTGGTGGTGAATTTTAAAGTTTCATCACGTACACCCTGAGGGAAGTTTTTTTAAACAACAACAATTCAAGTATGAAGCGGTTCTTTACCTGCAGTGACCTTATCACTAAATATAAATTTATAATTCACAGAATAACAGTGGGTCACCGAACACGATGGTTACCAGTCCAATATCCTAAATTATAGAAATCAATCGTCCTTGTGTGGGTTTCAAGGTTAGATAGTCATACCTGGAGTGCATTCATTTCATCCTAGCATTAAAATGTCAACGGCCATACCACGCAGAAAAATACTGGTCTCGTCAACTCCCTGAATTGAAGCTGTGTCGGATGCAATCGTCTTTTTGTGTTCTCCCGTTTTTCCATCATTTTGTGAGTTTTTGTTGTTTTTTATTACTTTTTGTTGGGTTTTTCGCGTTTTTGAGTTTTTTTGTGTATAGTTTAGCTTTTTTGTAGTGTTTTGCTGAGAATTGTTTTATTTGTGTGTTTGTTTACGTGTTTGGGGGCCTTCCCTTCCCACTTTTTCGGCAGTTTGTTTACATTGTCTGGGGGACAATGGCTACCAAGTGGCCTAATAGTGTAGATATTGATTTCGGGGTTCAATTCCCGAGATTGAGTATGCGCATGGTACATGGTTTTGTGCGGAGTTTGAAGGTTGAGCCACAGGATCTCTTAGGCCTAGTTGCTTGGCTAGATATGAGAAACCAGGTCGCTAGAATTACATTCAGGAAAAGAGTGAATCGATTCACTCTATTCAACACTACAAGCAGAAAACTACAGAATTACCTACTCCTGAAAGAGTGCAAAACCTTGCGCCAAAGTTACTGATGCACACCACAAGGAGCCGTGTCCAACACGACTTGCCATCTGTGGGTACTCTTCTGGCATGGCATGGCAACAGCATTCGAGGGGTTTGAGGCGATATTAAATATGCCATCTGAACCGTCAGCGGGTGAAAGGTTTGTGTTAGTCAACAATAATTTTTTGATTTCAAACTAAGTGAATGAATCGTTACAGGAATTCCCAGCACGATTTTCAGAGTGTCATTCAAACCACTAGGAAACCATCTACTTCTTTGGAGACTGCTAATCCTGCTGCCATTTTTGGATTCAACCTTTCATCATCTCAAATTGATACCAGGTATGATTGCTGAAATACCCAGGGGTCTTAAAACCTAACAATATCTTTTCTTCTTCAACAGCGAAACACCGGTAAACAGCACGCCGGTTGTAAATAGGGATTTGGATTTCGAAGCAGAACCTCCTGTTGCTATTGCTCGCCACGCAGTCACCCCAGTTTTCGTTCGAGAGAGGAGTTTGTTATCTCCCATGCTTACTACGCCCGTCCCCTTAGTTAAACGTTTTGAAATTGTTGAAGGAGCATCCATAAGGGCAAAAAATCAATTGTTAGATGGTCTGGGTAATCGTTACGGCCTCAAGAGATCGGTCCCTAACAAAGACGGAGTGTTTACCTGGCTATGCATTAGACGCGGAAGAAAGAAAGAAGTCTCTTGCACCGCCTATGTAAAGCAATAAGGTGACGTTTTTACTGAAGGAACCAAACCTCATTGTCACGAACCAAATCCTGAACTAAACTTAAAGGTTCCCTTAGTGAAGCAAATGAAGGACGTTGCCCTTAAGAATCTCTTTGAATCAGCAAATGCTCTTGCAGAAGATTTCATCGTCCCTGTTCTAAAAGAAAACCCTTCAGCTACAATCCCACCCATTGAAAATCTTGCGTGAGCAGTAAACAGAAAAAGGGAGCATGAAAGGCCCTTGCACCCAACAGACCTTTTTTAAAAATTGAAATCGGATCACCTACCGAAAGGTTTTTATCGTGGTGAAGTTCTGGTTGGAAGAAAGCGTTACCTGTTGTTTACCTCTGACGACCAAATCAAAGATCTTCAAAGTATGCGAAGGTGGTACGTTGACGGAACAAATCATGTTGCTCAGCTACCATTTTCGCAGCTTTACGGAATCCACGGTTTCATAACAAAAGACGGCAAATCGAAACAAATTCCCCTTCTTTAAATTATGATGTCAGGTTAAGAGCTTAGCGATTATGATGCAATTTTTTAAAAAATCAAAAGTTTTTTTGACCCAAATGCTCCAATAGCGTTAGAAGAAGTTGTTCTAGATTTCGAAACCGCAGTAAAAAGTGCATTTATGCACAATTTCGAAGGAGTAGAAGCATTTGGTTGTTCGTTCCACTGGGTTCAAGCCGTTTACCGGCACCTTAAAAGTCTAGGGCTTTCTTCCGCGTATAAATCCGATCTCAAAATACAAGAAATAGTAAGGGAGGTTTTAAGTCTACCCCTAGTTCCCTGGCAACACATAGAGACCTGTTTCATTGACCTAAGGCAACGATCAAATGAATTCCGTGTTGGTCTTCTCAAGCTCAATGATAAACGTGCCGAAGAAAAGAAAACCTTATTGCCTATCGTAGATTTGACACCTTTCTTCGACTATGTGGAGAAGACATGGATCAAGAACCGTACCCGGCCACCCAAAACATGGAGCGTGTACTTTTAAGAGGTGCGCACCAACAATGACGTCAAGGGCTGGCACTGGCGCCTAAATACAAAAGCACCAAGAAAAGGTGACCACAACTTCTATAGTTTGGTCGGACTCCTGTTAAAAGAGGCGGAAAAGTACCTGGTTAACAAGCAGCTCATACTACAAGGGAAAACTCTACGCGCAGATTGTAAGTGTTACAAAAGAACAAACGAACGAATCAAGAAAATCTGGGAAAAATATAGACTCGAGGAATATACCGTGCAAGAAGTGCTTAAGTACTGCTCAAACACTTACAAAATGCCAAATGAATATTTAGTAGTCGCCAGTTGTTGACTTTTAGTTGTGCATTATTGTATTAAGAAATTTTTTATAATGACGATTGACTTCCTTTTATGATTTTTTTGCATCACAACTGTTGTGTTTTATCTTCCTCATGTTGAGTTTTCTCTGTTAAATTAGAATACATAGATTGGTACTGAGTAAAGGTATATTGCTGGCATAATCTTCCGGTTGGTATGGGATGGCCGGCACTCATATAGACAGTAGAGTGCTAGCCATCTCGTGCCAGCAGGTAGAGTGTTCTGCCGACAGATGCCACCTCATACCACCATCTCGTACAGGTACGAGATGGTTGAAAAGATTGATACGAGGTTTTTTTTGGTACGAGGTGTCCCAAACCCGATTAATTTGGCCTCTTGAGTGGCTTGTGTCAGCACCAACATTGTCCCTGTGGAATCAAATTCTCCCACTCCATAGCCGAGACAGCTGGTAGGGTTTGGAATCATGCATTCGGCTCTCTAAATGGTATTTTGCGAGAGAATGACTGTCGACGTTTTAATATTTACCAGAGGGTAATTTTCCTCAAGTCGAAGGCTCTCTCCGGAACTGTGTACATTGCACAGGTATTACCTTGTAATCAAAATATGTCTGATTAGATTTCGAAGGCTGTCATGAAATTCCTATGGATGAGGAAAGTAGAGAGGCCGAAAAAAACTGTCATATACCGTACTGTCAAACAAGGGGGACTGGGAATGGTCAACACACACCTCTTTTACCGTTCCCTTTTCTTGTGCCCCGAGTATAAAGTCCTTACCGGCCCTAGCAGTCCAGAAAGCTCTCTACTTCGTGATTGGATGTTCTTCCCTCTCCGTACCCTATTGCCACTCTACAGGAATAACACCGTACCCGTGGCAGTCATGAAGAGACCCTATAACCTTCAGGAACCCCTGCATCAAATCAAGCAACTTTCGCATCTTCCATCCTGGTGCAGGGGAATCCAATGGTACATCGGAAAACATATAACCATTGGATTATGGAGGTGATGACACTGGGAAAGTGGAGATCCTGAGGCCTAATCTGGATTGGCCACGTATCTGAAAGGAGACTGCAGCCCTTCCAAGTAGCATAAGAGAGATCATGTTCTTGTTCAACCAGCGACTTCTCCCTACCAGGACCAGATGCCATCGATTGGACCCTACCAAAGATGCATTATGCCAAATCTCCCATCCAAGTCCCGAAACCGATGAGCATCTGATGTTCCAGGGTTCTGAACGCCTCATCGTTTGGAGCTGGTTGGAAGGAACTATACGTCAGTTGGGCTGCAGTTCGTCAAAAGAAGATTTGATACGTGGTCATTTTGGGCCAATAGGAAATCTTTAGCTTCCATTTACTCTTCTGGCTGCCTACCTCTTCACCACCTGGAAGGCAAGAAATAATCTACGCGTTCACGTCAAGAAGAAGTAGAGAGCCTATGGAAAGCCCTTCGTCACCCTAGATCCATATTTCCTGCTTGATTTTAATCCTAATTTTTTGTATTTTTGTTTATTTTTGTTTGTTTTGTATTTTTCTTTCCCAATATCAATGGCCTTTGTTTATTTTTGTTTATGTATTCCTTTACCACGTCTTCTGCTCTGTTTAGTTTTGTTTGTTTTGTTTTTCTTGTTTTTTTTTTGTATTGTCCCACCAAAACGTACATTGTATTTCTTGTTTTTTTGTTTTCTTATTATTATGGTCCAAAACATTGCCAGGTTTTTGTTTATTTTCTCCTGGTAAAGTATGCATCCGACGACCAAAATCATTCGCTATATTCTGTTTTAATGTCCAAAAATAGCTGAAACAATAGGTTAATAAAAGATATTTTTAATATAACAAAAGAAGGGTGACCGCTTGGGAATACGGGATGCTGTTGGCATCAAATCCTTTTTAGCGGGCCCGAAGAACGTAATTGAAGCAAAGTATAAGTTAAAACCACCTAGTGGTGAATTTTGAAACTATATTAATCGCCATCTGGTGGTGAATTTTAAAGTTTCATCGCGTACACCCTGAAGGAAGTTTTTTTAAACAACAACAATTTACAATTGTCCCAGTTCACGCCAGGACAATTATAATTGTACGAGATTGTACAATTCGATTTGAACTGTGTTGACCAATGTATTAACAGCTGTTTTTAAAGGGTAGGGAAAAAAGGGGGCGTGAGTAGCCAGCCGTCGTCTCCTCAGACCATTCATTAATAACAGAGGTAGGGAGGGAAGGGTGGCCAAACAAACAACAAACAAAAAAGGCACAAAAGAGGCCCAACAAAGAGAAAAAACAAAAAACAAAAACAAAAAAGGCCACATGGAAACAATATTTTCGACATAGGAGAGGCTTAGATTTTCCAAGGTATCCCCGAGATGGCTGCCTGGCCCTTAGTCTCCTCGACCACGATATCCTCGGCCTCTTCCTCGGTAAAAACTGTTGCTGCCGGATGACCTGCTTGAAAAATGGAAAAGACCTTGTCTTTTATTGGGTCATTACGATGTTTGCTTCGGTGCCCCCTAAGAGGATCCTTTGAACAAAGGATTATTTGAACTGTAAAATTGGCGGGTGGGAGGGATTTTTACAGTTCAAATCGAATTGTACAATCTCGTACAATTATAATTGTCCTGGCGTGAACTGGGACAATTGTAAATTGTACATATCGATTGACTAATCGATTTGAAGTGTGATTTTTAAAGCTACAGAGGAAAATACCCACATCACTTACGACCACTCCGGATCCTGCCCTGCAGCCTTGAATAGGATGCCGCTTTCTTTATAAATGTTTAAATAAACGCATGCGAAACTGCTAAAGACAAACAGGCGAAGATTAAATACTTATTTCTGTTGCCGCTTCCCTCTGGCTGAAGGACGATTCCGACCAGCGATGGGTCCGTCGTTACTTTCACGATGATAAAACTTCTTGAAGGTTGACGTGGAAGCCCAGTGACCCGCGCGCAAGACCGTGGCAACTGAGAGTCCCGCTGTGACTGCCTTCGAAGCCGCGGCTTCCCGTGTCGAGTGGGCTGAGAAAATGTTTATGTCGATGCCTGCCGCTCTCAAGACTTGCTTGATCCAGCCGGAAATTGTCACGCTCTTGACCGGATTGTGCTGACCCACCGAGCTGATGAACAGTAAGCCTTCATTATGAGGCCCCCTGAACACCTCTGTTTTCCTAATATACGCTCGTAGGCACGCAACCGGGTCCAGCAGCTCGTCGTCCAGACTTTCTAACGAAAAAGACTGCAGCGACCCTGATTTCTGGGCTTTGCGGAGTCTGCTGAGGGCGAAGGAGACCCTATTTTCCACAAAAACTATGGATTTTAAATCCAATGAAGCCAAGTCCGATGCACGAAATAAAGTGACTAGAGCCAAAAGAGTCGCTAATTTTGACGCCAATGTGCTCAGTGACAGAGACGCATTCTCTTGGCCTTTTAGGTATGCCAGCACTGTATCCACATCCCAAACGGAGTCATACTTCGCTGTTGGTGGTTTTTTATTATAAATGCCTTTCATTAACAATACAATTTGTGGGTGTTGGCCCACTGGGAAGCCTTCAACTCTTTCTAGTGTGGAAGATAGGGCGGATCTATAAACATTGACCGTACTGTATGATTTCCATCTGGATTGTTCCGCCAAAAAGGCCGTCACCAGGATCAAATCATTACACATGGGATCTGCACTCCTTCCCACACACCAATCTGACCAACTTCGCCAGGCACTGTCACATGGCAGGTCGTATTTGCTCTGATGGCCCCCACGTATAGCTCGACCACCTCTTCCGAAAATCCCTGCTCTCCGTAGACCGCCCTGACAACTTCCAGGCGACTAATCGGAAGCCGGGGACGCTGCAAAGTGGGTTCGTCTCCCCCTTGACCGACTTAAGCAGCTCTGGGCTCGGTCTCAAGATCCGAGGTAGATCGCATGCCATGCCCATCAGTGTTGGGAACCACGGCTGAGACGGCCAAAGTGGGATGACTAACACAATCGATGCTTCTTCCTTCCGCGTTTTCGTCAGACAATCCCGGAATGACTGCAAACGGTGGGAACGCATATGCTCCTGTGAGCTGCGCCTAATTCAGAGAAAACGCATCCCATGCCCAGGCTCCGGGTTGCGGGTTCCAAGACACAAATCTCGCAAGTTGCGCGTTCCAGGGATTTGCAAACAGGTTGACCGAGACTTCCCAAACTCCCCGAAGAGCCTGAAATGCCCTCGGTTCCAGTTGCCAGTCGCTCCAGTCTATCCTCCTTCTCGACTCCCTGTCTGCGATAACGTTCAAAAGGCCCGGTAAATAATGAGCCCTTAAATTAATATTACGCTCCTCGCACAAGCGTGCGACCTGTATGGCTAAACGCGTCAATGGTTCGGAATGCGTGCCCCCCTTCTTATTAATATACGCGACGGCCGTTGTATTGTCCAGTCTGAGCTCGACAGTACAGTTCTTTTCCAGTGTGGCGAATGATCTAAGTGCATTGAAGGCGCCCAACAGTTCCAGCTCATTGATGTGGCGACTAGCCTCTTCTTGTGACCAAGTCATACCGGTGCGGAGACCGCCACACTCAGCCCCCCAACCCGAGAGCGATGCATCGGCACATATTGACATGATCGGGTCTGACTCAAACATTGACTGACCCTCGCAAGCGGCCAGGTTTTCCGCCCACCACTCTAACTCTTCCTTCGCTGGTGGTGAAAGAGAAACACTCGAATCCAGGTCCCCCCGTTCGCTCTTGAGTGTTCAATATAAAGAGCCTGTACCTCCCTGTAGTGAGCCTGCGCAAACGGGACGGCTGTAGACGCCCAGGTAAAATTGCCCAACAGGCTTGCTAGCTCCTTCAGTGCCACTCTTGGTTTCTTTGCCAGCTCCATGCTTCTGGCTCTTATCGACTCCACCTTCCTCTCGGGCAAACGAAACAGCATTAAAACTGAATCAACCATTATTCCTAAAAATTCCATCAACTGAGCTGGCGTCTCTACCGACTTCTCCAAATTTATCACAAAACCCAGAACTCGCAATAGCCTCTTGATAAAAGATAGCTGCTACACGATGACGGTCTTACACTGATTGAGCAGGATGAGGTAATCGAGATAAATGACTACTCTATACCCGAGGCTTCTCAAGAAGGCTACAACTGGTCTCAAAAGCTTAGTAAATGCCCAGGGGGCTGAGGCCAGGCCAAAACAAAGACAGGTGAACTGGAATACTTCCCCTTCCCATACGAACTGCAGGAACTCGTGGAAAGCCTCATGGACAGGGACCGTTAAATACGCGTCCTTCAAATCTAACTTCACCATCCAATCGCCCTTCACGATTAGGTGTTTGAGTGAAGCCAAATTTTTCATCTTAAAATGTCTGTACACCACAAATTGATTAAGCTTCTTCAAATTAATTATAGGCCTGAATCCGCCCGACTGCTTCTTTATGATAAACATCGGGCTGACAAATCGGATTCTACTGGCCCTTACGATTGCCCCTTTCTGAACCAACGCCCTGACTTCCTCACGCCCAATGCTCAACTGTTCCCTGCACATACGTGCGTTTGTTGGAAACTGAATCATTACAGGGGGTGACTCGAACTCATGTTCCAGCCCGCTCCTGACCACCTTAAGGGTGCATTTTGGCGTCAACCTTTTGTTCAACCTTTTCAGTTCAACGTTTTGTAAAAGTGGACGGTAAAATGGTAGTTGAACCATGGTTGAACTAAAAAGGTTGAAAGGAAGGAGGGGGTGAAGTTGAACTGAAGGTCAACGGTGCTCCAGACCACCGTTGACGAAATTCAACTTTTTCAGTTCAACTGAAAATTTGGGTTAACGCCAAAACGGGTATGTTAACTGACGAAGTAGAACCCTCTAGTGGCGGTAGACGGAAAAACAACAGTTGATCAAAAAAGTTGAACCAAAAGTTCACGCCAAAATGCACCCTAAGTATCCAAGGATCGGCGGAAATGAGCCCCAAGCCCTCCAAAAATGCCTAATTCTTCCGCCAATATTGCTACAAGCTATTGGGGGAAGAGATCTAGAATAGGAATATATCAAGTCTATTACATACCCACTATTGCTCCAATCCTGTTGCCTGCCACTCCATCGGCTAGTCGATCCGGGCCCTTGGTGGCTCTGATCTCCTCCGCCGCCTCTGGCTCCATGGGCATCTGGCTGCTGAAAACGGGAGGGGTGTCGCTGGGTACCACCCACATCGCTGACGTTGCCGATCCGGCCACTGCTGTGGATGGTCTGTCGTGCCTGGAAACCGCTCTGCTGACCGTGGGAATCCGAAGACAAGGAGAGGCGACGACGACGAAGATGAAGAGTCACTTGAACTAGAATCTTCAAAATTCCTACGCCTTTTCACCATCTTGCAGTCGAACTTTCAAAAAGAATTCACTGGCTGGTAAGGAACTTCGAAACTGCGACTGCTCTCGACTAACAGCTAGAATGGTCTGAGGAGACGACGGCTGGCTACTCACGCCCCCCTTTTTTCCCTACCCTTTAAAAACAGCTGTTAATCCATTGGTCAACACACTTCAAATCGATTAGTCAATCGATATGTACAATTCAAGTATGAAGTGGTTCTTTACCTGCAGTGACCTTATCACTTAATATAAATTTATAATTCACAATTTAATAGTGGGTCACCGAACACGATGGTTACCAGTCCAATATCCGAAATTATAGAAATCAATCGTCCTTGTGTGAGTTTCAAGGTTAGATAGTCATTCCTGGAGTGTATTCATTTTAGGCTCGCATTCAAATGTCAACGGCCATAACACGCAGAAAAAACCTGGTCTCGTCAGCTCCCAGACGTGTTTTTTTACTGCTCCTAAAAAATCAACAGTCTTCAACAATTTAACTTTCTTTCGCAATTTTTTTTTAGTTTCTTTTCCCCTTACTTTGTAGGTATCCAAAGTAATTATTACCTTACTTAATTATTACCTTTACTTTTAAAGTAAAGTTACTATTATTTTTGAATTCTGTAGAATCCCTTTCTTGTTTGAAACCTTATTACATTCATTCATATTCAGTACTTTCATTTCATTTCTTCTTCTTATTTGCTCTCTTACGTACACAATTCCACAATAATATTATTTTCACCATTAAAGTGAAAATAGTATTAAAATCCTTTTAAGTTTTCTTTCTTTTTATTACATCCTCACAACTTTGCACACACAAAAAAAATCAAAAAAAATATTCGACCTTTTCTGCACAACTGTCAATTTCCTTCATTTTACATTTTATCACAACTACAATCATCAGCACAGTCTTTCACGTACATCTCTAAATTCGAAAAATCAAAAAACAAAAAAGCACATTATATTTTCTGTAAATTTACCCCCAAAATGGAAATCAAAAGGTAAAAAACCCTGTTTTTTAGCATTAGGGAAGTTGATTTTGTTCCCCTAGAAATTGAAATACATAGGTGGTTTATGAAATTAGGAATTATCGACGACCAACTCACTGTAATAAACCTCCATTACCACACAAAAAATGTAGTAGCAAAATTCAAGTATAAAAATCAGTTTGAAATTTTCTTTAAGCGTCATTCCCAAGGAATACCTTTTGAAAAACAGGGGAAGATTCATATTATTCCTATATTTATGCCAGGAAGTCCTTGGAAAAAAATCCAAATTAAATACATTCCGGATGAAATGGATACAAATCTTTTTAAAAAGGTTTTGGAACCTTATGGGAAAATTAAGAAGGTTGAATATGAGACTCAAGCTTTAAATCTCCTCAAAACAAAAAGAGAAAAACTTATAATTAAGATGGTTGTAACAAAAAATTCCGTCTTTTATTACAGTTATGGACAATAGATTTGCTGTGTCCTATCCAGGGAAAATTAAAAATGTGCCAGATGTGATTCGGAGAACCACGAAGCCAGACACTGTGACACTGGAAGAAAATCCTACAGTCAAGCAGTGGGAGGCAGCTCTGTAATCACACTGGCAATCGACACTTTGAAAGAAATTGTAAATGAGGCTGAAAGAAATGTTATAAAAAACCTTCCGAAGAAGATTCAGAAACAGAAAATTTAATTGAAACTTCGGAATTAGAGATAGAAGAAGAGCGACACAAAAAGAAAAGGGAAAGAAAAGGATCAGATGATTCTGATAAAATTAAAAAGTATGATAAATTAAAAAGATTGAAGAAGCGAATAAAACCTAATGTTAACGCAGCAAGGGTATATCAGATGGAACAGAAAAAGAAGAATATCACAGTAAACTCTTTGCCACATGAAGAGAAGATGAGCTCCCCAACAGAAAACGAAATAAACAATGATTGACCTGTTAGTATAAACAAGGAACTATGACAGGCTGAAAATGAAATTAATGAAATTTTTACCGGCAGAGAGAACTCTTAAGGACTAAGCACCACAAATTTGTCAAGTGAAAAGGAAGGATCGATGGAGGCGGAAGAGGACCAAGAATGTTATTCTGGTATTCCTCCAGACAACGAAGGAGAAGAAAAAGATCCAAGCAATCAAAATACGAATTTTACACCAATACTTTAAATCCTTTTAAATATTTCATTTAAAATGATATGATCAAAATTTTAACTCTTAACATAAAGTGGATTAAAGATAGGAGCAAACAAGAATTTTTAAATAAATTTTTAATCCAATATAACCCAGACTTCTTAGCCTTACAAGAAACTAACATGTATAACCTTAAGGAGCTTCATAGTGATTATGTAGCAATAGTAAATAACAACATCAAAAACAAAATGTCTGGAACAATAATTATATACAAAAAGGAAATAGAGGTAATTTAAATAGAAAAAGAAGAATCAGGAAAATAATCAGAGCACAATTTTAAAATATTACCATCGTAAACATTTACGCCCTAACACAAAATGAAGCAGCAGCAAACAGACATTTATTCGTTCTCCACACCTTACCAAAATTTTTGAAAGCAAACGATGAGAACACAATAATATTAGGAGATTTTAGCTGTATTATAGATGCAAGAGATAGGGAAGGAACTAAGAAGAAAATTAACCACCAGCTAAAAAATTTGATCGAAAAATTGAAATATGTAGATGCTTTTAGAATACTTAACCCAGATACAAGCTCATATACTTTTATCAGTCCTAATGGAAAATCCAGGATAGACAGAATATATATTTTTTCAAATTACCCGGGTAATATTAAAAATTGTACCCATGTTAATCTTGCATTTAGCGACCACGCAGCCGTATTGTTAGAATTAGAGGAATCGGTTTGCAAACATTTAAAGGTAATAAAATATCGAAACTCAATACCAGTATACTTAATAACCCAGACCTTTCGGAAAAATTAGAAAAATTTTTTTTATCTGAATGAAAATGAAAGAATATAAAACTATAGTAGATTGATGGGAGTGTGAAATTAAAGAAAATTTTAAAATATTATGTCAAGCATATTGCATGATAAAAACTAAAAATAAAGAATGCAATGGAAAAATTTTATAACAAATGCCTGGATCAATCGAAAAAAGAAATAGATAATGGCAAGGCAAATATGAAGAATATTTTTTTTTTCAAAGATAAATTTAAAAGTATTCATAAGATAGGGGAGGAAGGAAAACAAATACGGGGAATATTGAAATACTCGGTCAATAACGAACTATGCACAGTCGCGAATTTAATCAAAGAAAAAGTTAACGGGGAAGGTAGATCTATTGAAAAATTGGAAAGCAACGGAGTTATTAAACACAGATGTTCAAAAAGTAATACACGAATTTTATGAAAAATAATACACACTAGAAATCCACAACCAAGAACAAAGAAAAGTAATTTTAGAACTATCAATTCAGTTTTAAGTAAAGAAATAAACCACGAATTCGTAAGAGAAATTTTAGAAGAGGAAGTCTTTAATGCAATAAATACACACCAGGAAGGAAAATCCCCGGGAATAGATGGATTACCTATTGAATTTTACAAGTTGACTTGGTCTATTTTAAAGCAGGAAATAACAAATATGTATAAATTTATTTTAAAATCGAAAAATCTTACTAAAACACAGTCAACTGGAATCATAACTCTTTTACACGAAGGAGGCAGCAGAAACATACTTGGTAACTGGGGACCAATTACTATTTTATGTTATGACTGTAATATCCTAGCAAAAATTTTAACAATAAGACTTTAAAATATTTTATCCAATATCGTCATTGAGAAACAAACCGATGGAATAAAACAAAGAGATATAACCCAGAATTTAATAGCTTATAGAAATGTAATTGAACATTTCTCAACACAAGAAGAATATGAGAAAGAAAGAGGGAAAGAATTTTATTGCGGAAAAAAACATAAGGTATATCAATTGTAAACCTTGATTTTGAAAAAGCTTATGACATGGTTGATAGGACGTTTTACATGAGGTTTTGGACAAGCTAGGTTTTGATAAAATATTTATTTATGTATCATGTAAGAATTTTATACGAGAACTCAGTTAGTAAGTAGTAAGTTTTTGTCAATAAAACTTTTGGAAGAGACATTTATTTGAAAAGAGGAGTGAGACAAGGGTGTCCATTAGCGATGTACTTGTATATAATTTTTATTGAGCCTTTTTAAACACTAATAAAAAAAGAAATCCAACCTATTACAATATCCCAATCAACGTAACACATTAGCGCTTTTGTGGATGATGTTTCAGTTTTTATTGGAAATACTCCTACGACCTTGTAAAACTAGAACAATGTATTGAACTATTTGAAAAAGCAACTAATTCAAAAGTAAATAGATCAAAATCCCACCTTTTAAAATTAGGATGTTGCAGAGATGATTATCAAGGGCCAGTCACTTGGATTAATTCAGTAGAATCTGTTAAATTGCTAGGAATTCATTGGCATAAAAATATTTTTAAAACCATTGACTAAAACTGTATCAGCATAATTGGTAAAATAAAACAAAGCATACAAACCACTTTCAACAGGAGACTTACAATTCAACAAAAAGTAATTTTTTAAAATAGTTTTATCATTCCAAAATTTTCACATTTAGCCAAAATTTTACCTATACCAAAAGAATATGCAGAAAAAATTTAGCAAATATAGGTCACAGTTTTATATGGAGGCATCAGATTGAAAGTATAGCAAAAACTTAGCTTTATTTAACTAAACACGAAGGAGGATTAAGTCTTATCAATGCTAGCGTGAAATACAATTCTTTATTTTTAAAATATATATTTTTAAAAATTTAACTGAAACAAAAACTACGGAAAATGGTAAAATTTTAAAATATTGGATTGGACTAAGGTTAAGAAAAATTTTTCCGGTACACTCAGGCTCAAATTCCAAACCACCTCCCACGTTTTTATTGCAGTCAATAGAATCTAAAAAACTTTTAAAAGAAAAGATAAACATAACCCAAGAAATTACAACCAAAGATATTTATGATAGTCTAATTTTGGAAAAACAAAAATCTCCTAAAATTACTTTAAAATTTCCGAATATTAGTTTTAAACCTAGTTTTAAAGCCACAACAAAACCATTTTGATCTCCGCAGCTAAAAGAACATATGTTTTTACAAATACATAACGTCCTACCAACAAAAGACAGATTAATCAAATGTAAACAAGACATAAACCCAAAATGCGACCAGTGTAATGAGCCAGAAAATATAAATCATTTATTCAATTGCAAAGTGACAATCCCTGCGGTGAAAATTATTAAAAGAAGAATTTCCACAATGTACCAAAACACTTTTACTACGACGACACAACAAATTTATTTATTTGACTTCCCTGACAAAACTTAGAAAAGCCAAAACAAAGCAATATTTTTAGCTGCAAATCTCAGTTTAATTGTGTGGAAAAAAAAAGAAACAAAATTTCGTTAATCATTTTGTAAACTCACTTAAAAATTCGGAAAATGAAATAAGAAAACAGCCAGATTTCGGAAAATGGTTTTTAAAAAATAATTAATTTTAATGGGATTAAACATTATGTAATCATAGCTAGTACCTAAAGGGTGACCGCTAAGCACCTAGAAGGGTGGTGGTCTCGTCAGCTCCCATAAGTGAAGCTGCGTCGGATGCAGACGTCTTTTTGTGTTCTCCCGTTTTTCAATCATTTTGTGAGTTTTTGTAGTTCTGTATTACTTTTTGTGTTATTTTCGTGTTCTTGAGTGTTTAATTTGTTTAGCTGTTTTTTGTAGTGTTTTGCCGAGAATTGTTTTATTTGGGTGTTTGTTTACGTGTGTAACCACCTTCCCCTCCCCTTTTTCGGCAGTTTCTTTACATTGTCTAAGGGACAATGGCTGCCAAGTGGCTCAATAGTGTAGGTATTGATTTTGGGGTTCAATTCCCGAAATTGAGTATGCGTACACGGTTTTGTGCGTAGTTTGAAAGTTGAGCCACAGGATCTCTTAGGCCTAGTTGCTGTGCTAGATACGAGAAACCAGGTCGCTAGAATTACACTTACATCAGAGGCATACACCTCAACTTTTTTGTCCCAACACAGTGGTATCGTCAGGACCGAATTGGAGGGGAAAGAAGTTGGCGTAGTCATAAGGGATAGCAATATCCAAGAGAAATTTGTTCGAATTGCCGGGATTCCACAGAACCTAGACTTGGGAGTAGTTCAGACACGTCTAAAGGAATTCGGAAATGTAATTGAAGTTCGGTGGGAACGCTGGCAGAAGGCGAAGTTTTATACCCAGTCCTAGCCACTTGAATGATTGTACGAATGACGGTGACGAAAAACATTCCCTCAGGCAGTTATCGTGCCATGGTAAAGTATGTGGGACAAAAGCCAACTTGCAGACTTTGCGACAAAGAGACACACTTTAGTTACAATTGCCCAACTTTAAAACGAAACCAGGAACCCACCATTGCCCAGAAACCTGTTCCAAAAATGACAAAATGACTGAGACCGTTAAAGAGAATCCCGCAGTAATTCCTTTAGTTAAACATTCAATGGTTTCCAAGGCACCTTAAGAGAGTGGATTGCAAGATTCACTCTCGGCAGGTGCCAAAAATTCGGAAACTGAAACCATGGAATGTGACACCTCTGGCACTTCCTTGACTGTACCTTCTACAGAACCTTCGAAACAATTTACGAAATCCCAAATGCCAGCACCTGACACAGAGACACAGGAACAACAACCAATGACAATTATCATGGAATCGATGGAATCCGACGTGGGGGAAATTGAGGCCATGGACCCTGACAAAACAAAAGATCCCCCTTGGGAATACGGGAGGCTGTTGGCATCAAATCTTTTTTAGCCAGCCAGAAGAACGTAATTGAAGCAAAGTGTAAGTAAAAACCACCTAGTGGTGAATTTTGAAACTTTATTAATCGCCATCTTGTGGTGAATTTTAAAGTTTCATCGCGTACACCCAACATAGTCTCCTAGTCTCAGGTCCAACCTTGGACTTATTTAGCGGTCGCCTGTTAGGTCTGAGGTTGGACCTGAGCCGTTTGCCTTAACTATTGGTTATCGAGCCTCCAATCGATTTCCCAAGCAGCTGTCAGGAACCAGGGTTTTACATTTCTGATTTTTGCTTCGTTGTTTCTCGTTTCAAATTCACTTCACCAGTAAATCATAGAAAGTTTGCCAGTATGTAAAGAAGCAGCATGTTCAAACTGCCCAGAATAGGCTCAACGCCAATTAAATATCAAACTTGCAGAGCCCACCTGTGTGCTGTATGTGACAAAGTTGTTCACAGCAAGACTGTTAAACACCAACGAGTACGTGAAGTGAAAGAGTCTTCGTCAAATAATTCAAACTGAATTTCTAGATAATGTAGTTTTCTTGGAGACAATAAGTATGTATCGTGCTCTGGGGAAATGTGTAAACAGTACTAATTTTACTTAAATTAGACGTTCTTCCTGTTCCAATTCTGGAACCAGTAGCGTGTGGTTCTTACAATTCAATTGGTTGTGTAAGACTCCTCGCAGGTGCAACTAGAACAACTATTGTATTTGTATCTATCTTAGGTAAAAAGAAATTCTTCATCTTTACATTTTCTATTCATTAGATTAATACTAGTTTTTATGCTTGAAACTATACAGGGTGATTTGATGTTAGCTTGTCAGCATTCAATTGCATCATATGTGGAGCTGTTCGAGAGGCCACCAGTACAGAATATATTTGTTCTGGTTACTGGCCAGGATCTTACAATAGTAATAACTACTTTTTTGAGGAAAGTTTACTGCTGCTCTGGTTCCATGTTCGACATGAACTTCCTGGCTCCTCCCAGCACGGGTGGATCACTGGGGTTGGGAACGTTTCTCAACATCACCAAAGAGTAAGAAACTAAAAATCTTGAAAACTTTCATCGGAAAAAGGAATGGCGAAATCCTAGAGATTGGAGAAGTGTTTGTTCTATTTTGTTGCATCGGAAATGGTTCTGAAGGACAAGTTGTTGAGGACCGAGATGCTCGGTGTAGGGGTTGAGTAAGTATGCTGGAGTTGGGTGAGGTTCCCGCTGCACGGGCTTCAAAGTCTAGTCCTATGTGTAAAGTTGAAGCAATAGGCTCGGAAAACAAATAGAAATATGATAAGCAAGCTTTACCAGTATCATTAATAATTGGAAATTGAACTGACGTTGAGTGGATGTCACACTGGGCTGAACTGCTAGAGTTGGACTTTGCTGACATGGAAACTACTTCGTCTACAGTGATGCGGGTAAAGATTGAAGCAACAGGATCCAAAAACAAATAGAAATATGATAAGCAAGCTTCACCAGTATCATTGATAATTGAAAATTGAACTAGCGTTGATTGGATGTCACATTGGGCTGAACTGCTAGAGTTGAACTCTGCTGACATGGAGGCTGCTACGTCTATAGTGATGCGGGTGAAGATTGAAGCAACAGGATCGAAAACAAATAGAAATATGATAAGCAAAATTTACCAGTATCACCGAAAATTGGAAATTGAACTGGCATTGAGTGGATGTCACATCGGGCTGAACTGCTAGAGTTGGACTCTGCTGACATGGAAGCTGCAACGTCTATAGTGATGCGGGCGAAATTTTAAGCAACAGGCTCGGGAAACAAATACAAATATGATAAACAAGCTTTACCAGTATCACCGAAAATTGGAAATTGAACTGGCATTGTTTGTTTGTCAGACTGGGCCAAAAAGTTTGAGTCGCACTCTGACGTGGAAGATCTGTTCATCGGGGATGCGTAACGTTCTACGTCATCGCCTTGAGTTGACTCTTCATTCCCAGGAGTTGTAGTTCGTCTATTTTCTAGCAATGGCTGCCCCACATCAAGTGAATTTCCAACCAATGCTGATTGACTCGGTGGAACCATACCAGCTGTAAGAACATAAATAAGATGTTAAAAGAAATACAAACGATATTGTAATGATTTTTACCTTGTAAGCCATCAGACATTTTCTTTCAACTAGCAAGAAACTCCTGCCCAATAGGCGAATTGATAAGTTGCTGGGCATCAGGCCCACAAACATTATGCCCCATGATGTTCCCTTATTATTAGGAGAAAGGACCAAAAAAAGTGATTGGACACCGTTTTCCTTGAACAATTTCACATGACTCTTATCCACTGCAACAAGTCTCTTGTTTTTATTTCTGATGGTTTTGGCTGCAACACGTAAAGGTTTTGCAGATTCGTTGGTGCTCGGGGTTGCAGCCTGGTAAGAAGAAAAATGGATTAGAGAACATCAGCTAATTCTACGATAAATAAAGGGAAAATGTCATGACTTACTCTGAGGACAAGGAGTCTTGCTTCTTGAGCTGCTATTTCTCCATTTGTTGGGACAGTAAGTTGAGGTTCCGCAAACTTGAAAACAATAAAAAACATAGTATAAGTAAGAAAATTCTTGTCGATATATTTATGATTAAACTACATTACTCTATGCGTTGGTGGGTTTCTAGAACGAGACATTTTTTTCCACTAGAAGACATTCTATACTACTAAACGCGTCCTCTCCTAAGCAGGCGTACAAAGAAAAAAGATGTAAAACAGAACGATTAAAATTATTAAATTGAGTACCTTTAAATTGACGTAGAAAATACACCGCCAAAACTGTTTGAAATCAAGTGTTTGTTTAGCAGACTACTATTTTTCATAGCCTCAAGCACCCTCACCAATATTTCCCTAAAATGGCCCTGGCCCGAACGGTGATTGGTTATCAAGTTTTTAACCCATATGTAATAAAAAAACTGTACAAATTTTAAATACCTTAAGCTCCTCAGATTCCTGGTGTTTCAGCAATTTTAAAAAATATCTTTTGAGGTCTGAAATGTGCAAACTTATGCCCGAACGGCCGTCCCACAGTTTCTTGTATGTCCTCCCACTCCCCCCAAAATACCGAAAAATTTTCATTAATAAATAACCACTAAGCTAATAGTCGAAAACGAATAAATGTTATATAAATGGAAAGCTATTGTCAAGAGCTTTTTATTAGTATAAAAACATTAGAAAAATGTTGAAACCCAAAAAATTCCCAATAGCATGTAGTTTTTTTCATTTTTTTAACTATGTGAGTCTCGCGCAAGACGGCAAAATGACTAAAAAATCATTAATTCTTAACGGGATTGTTTGGGTTTCAACATTTTGAATTAAATTTCACAGAAATCGAAAGCTCTTGACAAGAGCGTTTCATTTCTGTTAAATTTAAGTACTTTTGACTCTTCCTTTACTTGTAATTTGCATTTATATACTAGCTGGACACGCAGCTTTCTTAAAACGTAAAATTTCATTAATTTTGTTCTTATAAAAATATAACTGATGCACACAAGACCTATATTAATTAAATACAAAGAATATTTGAGGAAACAACACATTGTATTTGTAAGTTAATAAAGACATTCATCCATATAATCAAATCATTTTTAGCTTGAGTCTCTGATACTTTTGATGCATGAATTAATCTGATGAAATCTACATTCTTCTCATCAGCAATCATCAGCATTTTCTGAATCCTCTTCTTCCTCCGATGATAAGTCGGAATCATCTGTATCACTGGTTGAATCGGCGTAGTCATTCCCAGCATCAAATAGAAGTTCTTCCGCTTCACCTTTTTCAACACGATCTAAAAAACCTTCGTCTTCGTACGTGAAACCATCCACCACTTTTTCAAAGAGATCGGTGGCGTCGCTTATGTTTTTAAGCACACGGGAAATTTCTCGGCGTTGAAGCAGGTCGAGACTCACGGACAGGAGCGATTCAAGCGCGATTATTTTCTCTCTGTCGATCTTCCTTTGCTGGATCTGACCATATAGCCCATCAACAAGACGATCGCACGATCGAATAAACATTGCCATTTCATTTTTATTGAGCTCGATAGCTTCTGCATATAAAAGGCTCAGGCTTAGCATCCAATCATCAATAAGATCATAGTCTTCGGCTACGGTACCTGCATAATAAAATAAATTGGAGATCATTATCATCATCAATAACAAAAATTTTAAAACACGGGTACTTGAACCGTTTAGGTTCCACGAAAACATGCCGGATTCCATTTCCTTTTCGGTAACCAAAATTTTGAATTTTGAGGATAAGAGTGCCACACATTTGTCAATCGTTTTTCCACTCTTCCTCATCTCTTTCCTGTTTCGTGTCCGGGCTTTGTTAGAATCTGAAAAGGCGGACTGATGTCATACAAAAGAAATTAAAACATTTTTTGCTGCTAAATTTTCTTACCCAAACATTTGTCATTTTTAGCTTTTAAGATCTGCACCATGTGAGCTTCCCCCTCTATTTCTGTTTGGCACTGTTGAAGCTCCCAGGAAGAATAGAAAATTTTATCTAAAATATTAAACCATTAAGACAAGTCATTTAAAAATGACTGTAATTCTTAACGAAATTTGAGCTCGAGACTTGAGTAACTCCAGTATGCAAGGTAAATCAGCCCTCGTCAACTGTCTCTGAATAAGACGCTTTTCTAATTTAGATTCATAGATAGGGACGTTTTTTACAGCCTATGCAGCAAAATTTTCATTGATCGATTATTTCATAAATTGTTAAAAATCAATCCATATTTAGATACCGTCAAATAACATTTGACGAGGTATTGAGGATGCGCCATGTCTTTGCTTTCGTTACTGTAGAATGCAGCCTGCGATACGTCGTCCCTTCGAGCTGAGTAATAAAATTTTCAAACATTGTATTGTAAAATTTAAATAGAAGGTTGTACCAGACAAGCTCATGTGCTTAGAAGTGGCAGCTCTTCTACCTTGAATTGCAAATAATTGTTCTTGTTCTTCACCAAGGAAGTCTGCAGCACCATTCAACCGATGACCAAAGTGTAAAACCTTAGAGGAAAATTATAAACATTAGATGTAGTATAGTTGAAACCATGTTGAAACTAACTCTAAAAATATTGCAATATCTTACCCTGCAATCCCAACTGTGTGCTCGTCCATGAAATCTTGACAGAAACCACTTCTGTGCAGTAGCAGCACGTTGAAAATCTTTCCGCTCAGGAAATTTTAGTGTTATTTTTTCACAAAAAGGCTTGAATTTGCAAACAACATCGTTGCAAAAATATGCAGCTCCTGATTCAACTGATTTCAGCTGTTGTAAATGCGTGTGCTTGTAGGTCTCGGCATGGGCCAAGCTAGCCATTCTCTTAATTACCTCACGGGAATTGCCGGAGAAATAGGACCCAGACAAATAGGACCCGGAGAAATAGGACCCCTTTTTCTAAGTTTCTTTTTAGGGTCCTAATTCTCCGCTAGATGGGTCCTATTTATCCCCTCCGTGGGTCCTATTTCGTCTTTGTATGTTCTGGAGGGGGGTCTGAGGGTTCAAGCAAGTTTTTGTTATGTATTCAATCAGTGCTAAGTATTCTTAATTATCTCTGACAAGTTAAATTACCTCTTTCTCTTGTAATGCTTTTGGATTTTGGTAGACTATAGCTTTTACCCCTTCGGCGTAGGCGTCTTTGCGTCCTATGTTGTCCTATGTTGTCAGAGATAATTAATAATACTTATACAAAAACTTGCTTGAACCCTCAGACACTGTCCCATGTTAGACAGTGTCCTAAAAAATAGAAAAAATGGTACTAAATATTTTTTACTTTTATCTTTTGTTTGTATGTATAGTCCGCGCATGTTGTGAAAATTTTAATCCGTTATGTCAATTAGTTCGCTGTTAATTTATTTTTAAAAAACATGGCAAAAAATTAGCAAATTTTTTTTTTCGTTTTGCTTCATTTATTTCTATTGTAGTATATTTTTTTACTTTTCCCTACTGTCAATAACTAGCTTATCTATTATAGAAAAAAGTTTGAAAAGTAAAATATTTTACTTGCTTAACTTTCCTAGCAGCATCATTTTTCCCAAATCTGTTTTTTCGGGGCCATATTGTACAGAAAACAGGGGTGAGTTTATACAAGAAGTAGGCGTGTTGTGGGAGTGTCCAATTCGTAGCGCGAAAATTTGAGTTTGTCTTCGCGTTCAATACAATTTGAAAGAGGGGACGCGCTTAACAACTAAAGGATTACTTAGCGTTTGACTGATATTTGTTTCTATTCATATAATATAACAATTTTGTGTTTTTCACCAAAAATGTATTGACTTAATATTTAATTCGGTATTATGTAACACAGACAGTTTTTAAATTTTCTTTTTTGATTAACTGAGAACGTTGAGCAACAAGACGAACAAGTATCAACTAAATTATCAAATTTTCTTTGTTTTTTCATTAACTTGAACCACATTTAGCAATATTGACGAACAGGATGGACCAATACTGTAAAAAAGTAACGGCTTTCTTACAATCACTAATCAATTTATCACATTTTCTTTGTTTTCTTTAATTTAAGAACATTTACGAATATTTATGAACATTAAGATAAGAAATGGAAGGCATGAAAGATGGCTCCAACAGATTATGTGGGAGAGGCTTATGAGATGATTTGAAGACAGAACCATAAACTTTTACAAATCCGAAATTGTCCTTCGCTGAACAAGTCGTCCAGCTCTAGTTCTGTGTTAATTGATGTTTATTGGCCGTACGTATTCATCAACACTATCATTCGGAACGTTGTTTTCCTTTTCACGTAATTAACTTTTCTTCCGTTTTTTGACTGATGCTGATGGCTTCATAATATTCCGAGTAAGCAACTTTTTCCTTTCTCTTTCTTCCTTTTTTTTCTCTTTTTCCTCCTTCTTTCTTTGGTCTTCTTCGATTTTGTCTTTTTCCGGAGTATCCGTTATGATTCTAGTACTACCTAAACGATTGCTGGTTCTTTTCCGTGGAGCAAGTGGAGTCATTTGGCACACTTGGGTGAGCGGTCTAATGTTCTCCAGAGGAACATGTGGTGAATCGTCGGTTGCATTCGTTTTTGTTAAGGACCCTGGTAAAGAACCATCGACCTCTATGAATTAAAAAAATATAAGAATGACTAAATTTTGAAATGTTAGCATTTCTACATTCATTTTACCAAAACCATAGGTATGAATAGATGAGGTTCCCTGTGTAGTAGGTGGTGTCATTTGCGTCAGTTGATTGATCGATCTTATGTTCTCCAGAGTGAAATGTGATGAATTGATTTCTGTAGAGGACCCTGGTAAAGAACAACTAACCTCTAAGAAGAAAACAATAGCAAGAATGAGTAAAGTATAAAATGTTTTCATTTTTACGATCATCTTAACAAAACCATTGTTATGAATAGATGAAGTTCCATGTGGAGCAGATGGTGTCATTCGGCACAGTTGATCGAGCGGTATTACATTCTCATGTGAAATTTGTGATGAATCATTTGAAGAATCATTAAGTAACGAGGACGTATATGCTTCTGGAGCTGTTGCAAAAACATGAACGTGATAAATTAGAACACCATAAAACTACAGCGTAAATAATTAGCTTTATCTGGCCTATCCGTTACAAAGGATGCCATTTTCTTTTGCAAAAGATACCGCATGGTAGTCTAAGTGACTTGAATGGTTGTCTAACAAAAGCAGCACAGGGTTTGTTGTGGATGATTTTACGTAGCCATGAAAATGCTGAAGAGTATTGAAAAAATTTGGACCAGTCATCCACCCAGAATCGTGTGCGAGTCCAATGCATCCTGGTGGTCCACTTTCATACATAGGGGGCATTACTTTTTTTCTAGGAAACGTTACATATCATTTTTTAGGAAACAAAATAACAAACAAATGCTCTGTCCAAAGTCACCCCCGTACAGACAAAAACACCAAAAAAATTGTAATACCTATAACTTCAACAAAAATCCTACTGTTGACACATTTTCCCAGAGCACGATACATACTTATTGTCTCCAAGGAATCCACATTATTAAGAAATTCAGTTGGCAGCATTTGATGAAGACTGCCTTTCACTTCACATACTCGCTGGTGTATAACAGTCTTGCTGTGAACAACTTTGTCACATGCAGCAAACAGGTGGGTTCTGCAAGTTTGACATTTAACTGGCGTTGAGCCTATTCTGCGGCAGTTTGAACATGCTGCTTCTTTACATACTGGCAAACTTTCTATGATTGATTGGTGAAGTGATGTTCTGTTTTTACTCCACAGTTGGTCTTGGATATCCATTCTAGTCTTCCAAACAGTCTGTGTTTCTTGATAATCATATTTCAGCAGCAACGGTAACCCAGTATACCTGTAGTCATGGGCTCTCCATCGTTTCCTAAAAATCAAAAGAGATAACAAGGATGGTAAAATATGATAAAGAAGAATAAGGGATAGTAATATCCAAGAGAAATTCGTTCGAATTGCAGGGATTCCACAGAACCTAGACTTGGGAGTAGTTCAGACACGTCTAAAGGAATTTGGAAATGTAATTGAAGCTCGGTGGGAACGCTATCGGGTGGCAGAGGACGAAGTTTTATACCCTGTCCTTGCCACTTGGATGACTGTACGAATGACGGTGACGAAAAACATTCCCTCATACATTACAATTGGCAGTTATCGTGCCATGGTAAAGTATGAGGGACAAAAGCCAACTTGCAGACTTTGCGACGATGAGACACACTTTAGTTACAATTGCCCAACTTTAAAACGAAACCAGGAACCCACCATTGCCCAGAAACCTGTTCCAAAATGACAAAAAAGACTGAGACCGTTAAACAGAATCCCGTAGTAATTCCTTTAGTTAAACATTCCATGGTTTCCAAGGCACCTTTAGAGAGTGGATTGCAAGATTCACTCTCGGGAGGTGCCGAAAATTCGGAAACTGAAACCATGGAATGTGATACCCCTGACACTTCCTTGACTGTACCTTCTACAGAACCTTCGAAACAAATTAGGAAATCCCAAATGCCAGCACCTGACACAGAGACACAGGAACAAGAACCTATGACAATTATCATGGAATCAATGGAACCCGACGTGGGGGAAATTGAAGCCATGGACCCCGACAAAACAAAAGGCCCCTGAAAATTCCAACTGTACCACAAAACAAACGATTTAAACCTACTTTGACGCCCCAAAACTCTAAACCCACTTCAGGCCTTCCTATCCCCAAAAAACCTAACAAATGACTTCACAACTAAAAATCGCTTATATCAACATTGGAGGTATCAGGTCAGTCGAGCGTCGTCAGATTCTTTAAAATTTCTGCAGGGACGGTAATCAAGATATCGTGGGACTTCAAGAGGTAACCTTTCATTCTTTCCCAATTATTGAAAGCTGTTACCACTTGCTAGCAAATGTCGGTCCCAACAAAAATGGAACAGCCATTCTAATTAGACATGGTCTGGAGTATTCTCGATTGCTTCTTGAACCTGACGGAAGGCTTATTTCCTTTGACGTAAAATGTTTTACGTTTATTAATATCTATGCCCCGTCAGGTAAGCAGGTTAAGATCGAGAGAAACAATTTCCTTCGTCAAACCGTCCCTGCCTACTCCGTTACCACTCGACTGCCTCTCCTGTTGATGGGCGATTTTAACTGTGTTGACGACATCCAAGATAGGGCAAATATCCAATCCCTCCCTGTCCCAGGTAGTGTTATTAGCTATGCTTTGAAAGAGTTGGTTACTGGTCTCGATCTGGTAGACATCTGGAAAAAGCTAAATCATAGTGATGCTGGCTACACTTTCCATTATCACGCCGGGTCTTCTAGGCTTGATAGGATTTATGCTAGTCGATCTTTTGCAGATAAATTTTTAAATATTTGTTTGCAGCCCTTATCGATTAGTGACCATCAGTCGGTACAGTCCACACTTACTTGCAATCTTGACCTCCCAAATCGTAGCAGATCCCATGCCGGGTTGTGGACACTAAACACTTCAATATTGTCAGAAGAAGGTTATCAGAAATATGTAACAAATTTCATTCAGGAGTCTGCTAGTCATCCTCTTAGGGAAAGTAATGTAGCAAATTGGTGGAAGAGTGTCCTGAAATCGGGTATCAAGCGTATTTCGGTGGATTATTGCAGGCAAAGAGCAAGACTGAGTAGAGAAACTAAGTTTTTCTATCAGTCTTGCATTCAGGAGATGGCTGAAGCAAATACCTTTGATTGGGTTGCCTTTCACCAGTTGAGGAAATTCTCAAAGTCTTGGGAGGAGAGCACACTCAAAGGGTATGGGATTACTTCCAGATGCTTTGAGGGGCCAGAGGTAGAGGAAGCAAATATTTTTCACATAAATCGAGCCAGGAATAACTATCGTAAATGCTGCATTGATAAGATCATTGCCCCCAATGGCACTTGCTTATCGACCAAAGAGGACATTTCAGCAGATATTGTTGCTCATTTCACAAAAATTTTTAAAACTAAACCTTCTTCTGACACACTGGCAGGGACTGATTTCCTTGAGGGAGTAAGAGATTGCTTTAAGCCAACCCCAAACCTAACAGCACCAATTTCCCCTCTTGAGAATAGAGCCGCTCTAATAGCAATGAAGTCAAACAAGTCCCCTGGCACCGATTGAATTCTTTACGAGTTTTACGTAGAATTTTGGGACGTGATCGCACCCCATTTCTTGGATATGTTTAATCATATCCTGGAAAGGGAAGCTCTGACGTCTTCGCAGGGCAAAGCGGCGATCAAGCTAATTCCCAAGTCATTAGGACCTTGTGGAAGTTCTAATTTTCGGCCAATTTCTCTTTTGAATTGTGACTACAAAGTCATGGCATCTGTCTTAGCGAGACGATTGAGACAGACACTGTCATCTACCATTGGGCCTCATCAAAAAGGTGGGGTACCTGGTAGATTGGTTTTTGATAATTTAAGTCTTTATAGAGATGTCATTCAATTCGTTGATGACCGGGGATGCCATGACTCTTCCAACTCTTCGATTCGGGGTATGGGTGCTGCCATTGTTCGAGTTGACTTTGAAAAGGCCTACGACCTGGTTAACAGGGAAGTTTTCTAGAGGATTCTGAATGTTATGGGTTATCCCGTCACTTTCGTCCGTTGGTTACAGACTATGTATTCTGTAACAGGAATGTCCATCCTCAAAGGATCGGAGGTGGCTGGGGTGATTTGTGATATTCAGTCAATTCGCCAGGGATGCCCCCTATCTGTCCATCTCTTCATTCTATACATTGAGCCATTACTTGTGCGTTTATCTCGAGTTCTCAAGGGTATATCATTATTTAATGAAAAACTCACTGTCAGAGCCTTTGTTGATGACGTCACCATTTTCGTTTCTTGTGACGAAGATTTTACCAGGGCAGGACAAGTCCTTGACTTGCTCTGTCAGTGGACAAAGGCAAGGATGAATAAGGAGAAAACAAAAGCCTTGGGACTCGGGACTTGGAGCTCTAGATTAATTTGGCCTCTTGAGTGGCTTGTGTCAGCATCAACATTGTCCCTGTTAGGAATCAAATTCTCGAGTCGAAAGCTGGTTTGGTTTGGAATGATGCATTCGGCTCTCTAAATGGTATTCTGCGAGAGAATGCCTGTCGACGTTTTAATATTTACCAGAGGGTAATTTTCCTCAAGTCGAAGGCTCTTTCCGGAACTGTGTACAGTGCACAGGTATTACCTTGTAATCAAAACATGGCTGACCAGATTTCGAAGGCTGTCATGAAATTCCTATGGATGGGGAAAATAGAAAGGCCGAAAAAAACTGTAATATACCGTACTGTCAAACAAGGGGGACTGGGAATGGTCAACACACACCTCTTTTACCGTTCCCTCTTCCTCTGCCCCATGTACAAAGTCCTGACAGGCCCTAAAAGCCCAGAAAGCGCTCTACTTCGGTATTGGATGTCCTTCCCTCTCCGGACCCTATTGCCACTCTACAAGGACAACACCACACCCGTAGCAGTCATGAAGAGGCCCTATTACCTTCAGGAACCCCTGCATCAAATCAAGCAACTTCTCGAGTCTTCAATCCTGGTGCAGGGGAATCCAATGGTCCATCGGAAAACCTACAACCATTGGATCCTGGAGGTGACGACAGCGGGAAAGCTGGAGATCCTGCGGCCTAATCTGGATTGGCCACGAATCTGGAAGGAGACTGCAGCCCTTCCAAGTAACATCAGAGAGACCATGTTCCTTTTCAACCAGCGACTTCTCCCTAAAAGGACCAGATACCATCGGTTGGATCCCACCAAGGACGCAACATGCCCAATCTGCAATAAAGACCCCGAAACCGATGAGCATCTGATGTTCCAGTGTCCTGAACGCATCACCGTTTGGAGCTGGTTGGAAGGAATCATGCGTCAAAAGGGCTGCAGGACATCAAAAGAAGATATGATTCGTGGCCATTTTGGGCCAGTAGGTAATCTCCGGCAAACATTTACTCTTCTGGCTGCCTACATCTTCATCACCTGGAAGACAAGGAACCATCTACGTACCCCAAGTCAAGAAGAAGTAGAGAGCTTATGGAAAACACTTAGGCCCCCCAGATAAATCCTATACTCCTTTTCTTTTTTAATCTAACTCATAATTTTACTTCTCTTTTCTTCATTTATTTTGTTTGTTTTTTATTCTTACTTAAATATGTGAAATCTTTGTTTATTTTTGTTTATTGTTATATCCTGCCCAAATTTCATCTGCTATTGTTTACATTTGTTTATTTTTGTTTAGTACAACCCAACATCCTTTGCATTTGTTTGTTTTTGTTTTTGATAGATAATAGTGCAAACATTGCCTATTTTCCTATATTTGCCCTAATAACGTCTGCATTCGGGGAGAATATTTATTTGTTTCTTTTTGTTTGCTTTTGTTTTTGTTTTTGTTGCCTGTTCATGGGGAGGCTATGTTTAAATGTCATACGAAAATGAATATTAACAGACAATAAGGAGTATTATACAATAAAAAAAAAGAAGTGAAGCTGCGGCGGGTCCCGTTAGTACCTAGAAGGGTGACCACTTGGGAATACGGGATGCTGTTGGCATCGAATCCTTTTTAGCCAGCTAGAAGAACGTAATTGAAGCAAAGTACAAGTTAAAACCACCTAGTGGTGAATTTTGATACTTAATTAATCGCCATCTGGTGGTGAATTTTAAAGTTTCATCGCTTACACCCTGAAGAAAGTTTTTTAAAACAACAACAATTCAAGTATGAAGCGGTTCTTTACCGGCAGTGACCTTATCACTTGATGTAAATTTATATTTCATAGAATAATAGTGGGTCACCGAACACGATGGTTACCAGTCCAATATCCTAAATTATAGAAATCAAACGTCCTTGTGTAGGTGTCAAGGTTAGAAAGTCATTCCTGGAGTGTATTCGTTTCAGGCTCGCATTAACATGTCAACGGCCATACCACGCAGAAAAAACCTGGTCTCGTCAGCTCCCAGAAGTGAAGCTGCGTCGGGTCCCGTTAGTGCCTAGAAGGGTGACCTCTTGGGAATACGGGATGCTGTTGGCATCGAATCCTTTTTAGCCAGCTAGAAGAACGTAATTGAAGCAAAGTACAAGTTAAAACCACCTAGTGGTGAATTTGATGATACTTAATTAATCGCCATCTGGTGAATTTTAAAGTTTCATCGCTTACACCCTGAAGAAAGTTTTTTAAAACAACAACAATTCAAGTATGAAGCGGTTCTTTACCGGCAGTGACCTTATCACTTGATGTAAATTTATATTTCATAGAATAATAGTGGGCCACCGAACACGATGGTTACCAGTCCAATATCCTAAATTATAGAAATCAAACGTCCTTGTGTAGGTTTCAAGGTTAGAAAGTCATTCCTGGAGTGTATTCGTTTCAGGCTCGCATTAACATGTCAACGGCCATACCACGCAGAAAAAACCTGGTCTCGTCAGCTCCCAGAAGTGAAGCTGCGTCGGATGCAGACGTCTTTTTGTGTTCTCCCGTTTTTCCATCATTTTGTGAGTTTTTGTTATTTTTTATTACTTTTTGTTGTTATATTCGTGTTCTTTAGTGTTTATTTTGTATAGTTTAGCTGTTTTTGTAGTGTTTTGTTGAGAATTGTTTTATTTGTGTTTGTTTACGTGTGTGGGGTCCTTCCCCTCCCCCTTTTTCGGCAGTTTGTTTACATTGTCTAAGGGACAATGGCTGCCAAGTGGCTCAATAGTGTAGATATTGATTTTGGGGTTCAATTCCCGAGATTGAGTATGCGTACGGTTCATGGTTTTGTGCGTAGTTTGAAGGTTGAGCCACAGGATCTCTTAGGCCTAGTTGCTGTGCTAGATACGAGAAACCAGGTCGCTAGAATTACGTTTACATCAGAGGCATACACCTCAACTTTTTTGTCCCAACACAGTGGTATCGTCAGGACCGAATTGGAGGGGAAAGAAGTTGGCGTAGTCATAAGGGATAGTAATATTCAAGAGAAATTTGTTCGAATTGCAGGGATTCCACAGAACCTAGACTTGGGAGTAGTTCAGACACGTCTTAAGGAATTTGGGAATGTAATTGAAGCTCGTTGGGAACGCTATCGGGTGGCAGAGGATGAAGTTTTATACCCTGTCCTAGCCACTTGGATGATTGTACGAATGACGGTGACGAAAAACATTCCCTCATACATTACAATTGGCAGTTATCGTGCCATGGTAAAGTATGAGGGACAAAAGCCAACTTGCAGACTTTGCGACGATGAGACACACTTTAGCTACAATTGCCCAACTTTAAAACGAAACCAGGATCCCACCATTGTCCAAAAACCTGTTACCAAAATGACCAAAAAGACAGAGACTGTAAAAAAGAATCCCGTAATAATTCCCTTAGTCGAACATTCCATGGCTTCCAAGGTACCTCCGGAGAGTGAATTGCAAGATTCACTCTCGAAAGGGGCTCAAAATTTGGAAACCATGGAATGTGAAACTCCTACTACTTCCTTGACTGTACCTTCCAAAGACAACCCTTCGAAACCAATTACGAAATCCAAAATGCCAGCCCCTGACACAGAGACAGAGAACCAAGAAACAATGACGATTATCATGGAATCAATGGAACCCGACGTGGGGGAAATTGAGACCATGGAACCTGACAAAACAAAAGACCCCCTGAGAGTACCTACAGTCCCACGTAACAAACGCTTCAAACCCACACTGACGGCCCAGAATTCTAAACCTGCTTCAGCCACTCCAATACCCAAAAAACCTAACAAATGACTTCACAACTAAAAATCGCTTCTATCAACATTGGAGGTATTAGGTCAGTCGAGCGACGTCAAATTTTACTAAATTTCTGCAGGGACGGTAATTTAGATATCGTGGGACTTCAAGAGGTAACCTTTCATTCTTGCCCAATTATTGAAAGCTGTTACCACTTGCTAGCAAATGTCGGTCCCAACAAAAATGGAACAGCCATTCTAATTAGACATGGTCTGGAGTATTCTCGATTGCTTCTTGAACCTGACGGAAGGCTTATTTCCTTTGACGTAAAATGTTTTACGTTTATTAATATCTATGCCCCGTCAGGTAAGCATGCTAAGAACGAGAGAAACAATTCCCTTCGTCAAACCGTCCCTGCCTACTCAGTTACCACTCGACTGCCTTTTGTGTTGATGGGCGATTTTAACTGCGTTGACAGCATCCAAGATAGGGCAAATATCCAATCTCTCCCTGTCCCAGGTAGTGTTGTTAGCTATGCTTTGAAAGAGATGGTTACTGGTCTTGATCTGGTAGACATCTGGAAAAAGCTAAATCATAGTGATCCGGGCCACACTTTTCATTACCACGCCGGGTCTTCTAGGATTGATAGGATTTATGCTAGTCGATCGTTTGCAGATAAATTTTTAAATGTTTGTTTGCAGCCTTTATCGATTAGTGACCATCAGTCGGTACAGTCCACACTTACATGCAATCTTGATCTCCCAAATCGTAGCAGATCCCCTGCCGGGTTGTGGAAACTAAATACTTCAATATTGTCAGAAGAAGGTTATCAGAAATACGTAACAAATTTCATTCACTAATCTGCTAATCATCCTCTTAGGGAAAGTAATGTCGCAAATTGGTGGGAGAGTGTCCTGAAACCGGGTATCAAGCGTATTTCGGTAGATTATTCTAGACAAAGAGCAAAACTGATTAGAGAAACAAAGTTTTTCTATCAGTCTTGCATTCAGGAGATGGCTGAAGCAGATACCTTTGATTGGGTTGCCTTTCACCAGTTGAGAAAATTCTCAAAGTCTTGGGAGGAGAGCACACTCAAAGGATATGGGATTCGTTCCCGTTGCTTCGAAGGGCCAGAGGTAGAAGAAGCAAATATTTTTCACATAAATCGAACCAGGAATAACTATCGCAAATGTTGCATTGATAAGATCATTGCCCCCAATGGCACTTGCTTATCGACCAAAGAGGAAATTTCAGCAGAGATTGTTGCTCATTTCACAAAAATTTTTAAAACTCAGCCTTCTCCTGACACGCTGGCAGGGACTGATTTCCTTGAGGGAGTAAGAGATTGCTTTAAGCCAACCCCAAACCTAACAGCACCAATTTCCCTTCTTGAGATTAGAGCCGCTCTAATAGCAATGAAGTCAAACAAGTCCCCTGGCACCGATGGAATTCCTTACGAGTTTTACGTAGAATTTTGGGACGTGATCGCACCCCATTTCTTGGATATGTTTAATCATATCCTGGAAAGGGAAGCTCTGACGTCTTCGCAGGGCCAAGCGGCGATCAGGCTAATTCCCAAGTCATCAGGACCTTGTGGAATTTCTAATTTTCGGCCAATTTCTCTTTTGAATTGTGACTACAAAGTCATGGCATCTGTCTTAGCGAGACGATTGAGGCAGACACTGTCATCTACCATTGGGCCTCATCAAAAAGGTGGGGTACCTGGTAGATTGATTTTTGATAATTTAAGTCTTTATAGAGATGTCATTCAATTCGTTGATGACCGGGGATGCCATGACTCTTCCAACTCTTCGATTCGGGGTATGGGCGCTGCCATTGTTGGAGTTGACTTTGAAAAGGCCTACGACCTGGTTAACAGGGAAGTCCTCTGGAGGATTCTGGATGTTATGGGTTATCCCGTCACTTTCGTCCGTTGGTTACAGACTATGTATTCTGTAACAGGAATGTCAATCCTCAACGGATCGGAGGTGGCTGGGGTGATTTGTGATATTCAGTCGATTCGCCAGGGATGCCCCCTATCTGTCCATCTCTTCGTTCTATACATTGAGCCATTACTTGTGCGTTTATCTCGAGTTCTCAAGGGTATATCATTATTTAATGAAAAACTCACTGTCAGAGCCTTTGTTGATGACGTCACCATTTTCGTTTCTTGTGACGAAGATTTTACCAGGGCAGGACAAGTCCTTGACTTGTTCAACAAAAGCCTTGGGACTCGGGACTTGGAGCTCTAGATTAATTTGGCCTCTTGAGTGGCTTGTGTCAGCATCAACATTGTCCCTGTTAGGAATCAAATTCTCCCACTCCATAGTCAAGACAGCTGGTAGGGTTTGGAATGATGCATTCGGCTCTCTAAATGGTATTCTGCGAGAGAATGCCTGTCGACGTTTTAATATTTACCAGAGGGTAATTTTCCTCAAGTCGAAGGCTCTCTCTGGAACTGTGTACATTGCACAGGTATTACCTTGTAATCAAAATATGGCTGACCAGATTTCGAAGGCTGTCATGAAATTCCTATGGATGGGGAAAGTAGAAAGGCCGAAAAAAACTGTAATATACCGTACTGTCAAACAAGGGGGACTGGGAATGGTCAACACTCACCTCTTTTACCGTTCCCTATTCTTGTGCCCCGTGTATAAAGTCCTTACCGGCCCTAGCAGTCCAGAAAGCTCTCTACTTCGTTATTGGATGTCCTTCCCTCTCCGGACCCTATTGCCACTCTACAAAGACAACACCACACCCGTAGCAGTCATGAAGAGACCCTATTACCTTCAGGAACCCCTGCATCAAATCAAGCAACTTTTCGCATCTTCCATCCTGGTGCAGGGGAATCCAATGGTACATCGGAAAACATATAACCATTGGATCCTGGAGGTGACAACAGTGGGAAAGCTGGAGATCCTGAGGCCTAATCTGGATTGGCCACGTATCTGGAAGGAGACTGCAGCCCTTCCAAGTAACATCAGAGAGACCATGTTCCTTTTCAACCAGCGACTTCTCCCTACCAGGACCAGATGCCATCGGTTGGATCCCACCAAGGACGCAACATGCCCAATCTGCAATCAAGACCCCGAAACCGATGAGCATCTGATGTTCCAGTGTCCTGAACGCATCACCGTTTGGAGCTGGTTGGAAGGAACTATTCGTCAGTTGGGCTGCAGTTCGTCAAAAGAAGATTTGATACGTGGTCATTTTGGGCCAATAGGAAATCTTCAGCTTCCATTTACTCTTCTGGCTGCCTACCTCTTCACCACCTGGAAGGCAAGGAATAATCTACGCGTCCCACGTCAAGAAGAAGTAGAGAGCCTCTGGAAAGCCCTTCGTCACCCTAGATCCTTATTTCCTGCTTGATTTTAATCATAATTTTTAGTATTTTTGTTTATTTTTGTTTGCTTTGTATTTTCATTTCCCAATATCAATGGCCTTTGTTTATTTTTGTTTATGTTTTCCTTTACCACAACGTCTTCTGCTTTGTTTACTTTTGTTTTATTTGTATTATCCCACCACAACGTTAATCGCATTTGTTTGTTTTGTTTTGTTTATTATTATTATGATCCCCAACATTGCCAGATTTTTGTTTATTTCCCTTTGTTAACGTCTGCATCCGACGATCTAAATTATTCTGCCTTATTTTGTTTTAATGCCCTAAATAGTTGAAACAATACGATAATAAAAGATAATTTTACAAAAAAAAAAAAAGAAGTGAAGCTGCGTCGGGTCCCGTTAGTACCTAGAAGGGTGACCGCTTGGGAATACGGGATGCTGTTGGCATCGAATCCTTTTTAGCCAGCTAGAAGAACGTAATTGAAGCAAAGTACAAGTTAAAACCACCTAGTGGTGAATTTTGATACTTAATTAATCGCCATCTGGTGGTGAATTTTAAAGTTTCATCGCTTACACCCTGAAGAAAGTTTTTTAAAACAACAACAATTCAAGTATGAAGCGGTTCTTTACCGGCAGTGACCTTATCACTTGATGTAAATTTATATTTCATAGAATAATAGTGGGCCACCGAACACGATGGTTACCAGTCCAATATCCTAAATTATAGAAATCAAACGTCCTTGTGTAGGTTTCAAGGTTAGAAAGTCATTCCTGGAGTGTATTCGTTTCAGGCTCGCATTAACATGTCAACGGCCATACCACGCAGAAAAAACCTGGTCTCGTCAGCTCCCAGAAGTGAAGCTGCGTCGGGTCCCGTTAGTACCTAGAAGGGTGACCGCTTGGGAATACGGGATGCTGTTGGCATCGAATCCTTTTTAGCCAGCTAGAAGAACGTAATTGAAGCAAAGTACAAGTTAAAACCACCTAGTGGTGAATTTTGATACTTAATTAATCGCCATCTGGTGGTGAATTTTAAAGTTTCATCGCTTACACCCTGAAGAAAGTTTTTTAAAACAACAACAATTCAAGTATGAAGCGGTTCTTTACCGGCAGTGACCTTATCACTTGATGTAAATTTATATTTCACAGAATAATAGTGGGCCACCGAACACGATGGTTACCAGTCCAATATCCTAAATTATAGAAATCAAACGTCCTTGTGTAGGTTTCAAGGTTAGAAAGTCATTCCTGGAGTGTATTCGTTTCAGGCTCGCATTAACATGTCAACGGCCATACCACGCAGAAAAAACCTGGTCTCGTCAGCTCCCAGAAATGAAGCTGCGTCGGGTCCCGTTAGTACCTAGAAGGGTGACCGCTTGGGAATACGGGATGCTGTTGGCATCGAATCCTTTTTAGCCAGCTAGAAGAACGTAATTGA